>APFE031470166.1:0-42003 GCA_000404065.3 Pinus taeda | reverse complement strand
AACAAGGACTGAACAAGGATAATTAGGCCAAATGAGCCCAATAAGTTACCCAATTTGGGGCTCATCATCACCCCCCTGCTAAAAGGGTTGCTCATCCTCTGAGCAACTAGTCCAGCTCCTCGTCCTTAATTCCTTTGATTGCCTCCCTCACATCCCAGGCTTCTGAAGTAGTATCCTCCTCACTGTCATGGAATCCGGCCTTCCTTTCCACCTCTTCCCACTGCTTATGCTCTTCTTCTGTGCCTCCTTCTAACAATCCCAAAAGAAAAGGTGGACTTAGCTTGAGGCCTATCCAGCTGGCCTGGAGGTTCTGCATAGACTTTTTGTAGAGAGGCACTCGTGCCAAGGCCTCCCTCATTCTAGTTGGAGTGTGATATTCCCTGATTTTGAGGCTGTGGGACAATGTGTTCCACATACGGGTGCAAGCATGAACACAATTGTCCCCCAATAATCACTCCATATCCTCGAAGTGTGCTATGGCCTGAGCTTGCGAATCCATGTACTCTAATAGAGCCTGAGAGTTGGTTGCTAGGTGCTGGTGAGCGGATATCAATGCTGTGGGGTCCCTTGGCTCTGCTCTAATCAGCAGCAGTTCGTGTAGTTCTCGGTCCATGATATTTCTGACCTCTGCCGCTCTCTTTTCTTCGTGGTTTAACCATGAGGTCATTTCCATCAGCCACATGTCCCCTACTGTTGTGTTGGGATCCCACGAGGTTATGTTTGGAAGGGCTAAATTATGAAGGTAAAACTCTGATAGCTTAGCCTTATCTTTCGATGAACTGTTGTTACATAAATCTATGAACTGTTGGGGGTTTTGGATTTGGGAGATACCCCTATGTCCCAATGTGTTGATTTGGAATTGCAGCCACTGATCCCTGAGGTATAGGCCATAGGATTTGGCCAGTTGCCTACATTGCAGAGCTTCCATTGCCTAACTAGCCATGCAGGCCAGTTGTGACTCCTTTTCTTGCATATGTTGTTTTAGAGATTGTATCTCTATTCCTGCTTGCAATTTCCTTTCCTATAGTCGCCAGTTTAGTTCCTCCAGATCAGCTTGCATTCCTTATTTTCCTTGAGGTTCTATTGTGGTGTCCTTGGCTGCTGTGTCCTCTTCTTTCCTCCGTCCTTGTAGATGTAGCTGTTGTCTAAGCAGCTCATTCTCTTCTCTTAACTTGGCCTGTTTGGAGCTTTCGACATGCCGTACTCTTGCCAATTCCCTTTGGGTTTCCTTGAGCTTCTCCTCTAGAGGCCCTATATCTGCTACCCCCTTGGATTTAGCAATCTTCATCCAAGTGTGGGTTCGCACTCTTTCTTCCTCTAGTGCTAGAAAGAGTGGCACTGTGAATTTTTGAGGAATGATTTTGTTGGCCTCTAAGAAGTTATAATAAGAGCCCAGGCTGGGCTGGGGGCTTGGTTCCATGATGATATCGGTCTTCTCCTCCTCCTGTGATGACTTGGTTGCTCTTTCCTCCATCTTCTCAGTCTCTTTCAGCCTAGCCAAAGTTTCCTGTAGAACAGCCTCGGCATCCTGTAGAGAGGCTTCCAAGTTCAATTTCTCCATCCTTTCCTTCCATGTGGATGTTTTCGAGCTCCCCCGCTCATAAGTGATGGATGCCTTGGAGGGGGACCTATCCTTTGGTGTGTTAGGGGTATCCACAATTGTGATTGGCTCTTTTGATGGAGGCTGGGGTCTGTCAGTCTTAATCCTCACACTCCTCCTTGCTTTAAAATACAGAGGAGTCTCCTTCTTTCACTTTTCCTTCTGTTTGGGAGATGTGCTTAGGGTGGCCAGCACAACTTCTGCCTCCCTAGCTAGAATCTCGACCGATTTCTCTTTCTGCTGTCCTTTTTTCAGACTTCCTATAGAAAGTCCTGTAGTGGCTGGTTTCTGGCTTCCTGTAGAAGTTGTTTTTAGACTTCCTGTAGAAATGGCCTTCTGGCTTCCTGTAGAAGCAGATGGCACTATTTTAGCCTGCTTGGCTGAGGGTGCTTTTTCCTTTAGCTTAGCTGAGACTGCCTTAGGGGTGCCTTCACTTGCTTGGACTTGCTCAGTCCTTTCTACCCTGCTCTGTAGTCTTTTCTCCCTGGGTGTTGGTGTAATTTTACCACCCACTGTTTTGGCAGCTTGGCCTTTTTCTTGTGTTCCTTTCTGTTCTTTCTTTGGTGTTTTTCCCGAGGTTTCTTGTCCTTTAGCTTTCTTCTCTGCCTCAATGTGCTCCTTCTCCTCATTGCTGGAGGAAGTGAGCTCCTCGGCCAAAATTCGGATGTCATCATCCTTAGACATATTCCAAAAAACTTCCCAGGAGAGAGGGACAGTGTAAGTGTGGAGGGCATCTTCCACGAGGAGCTTGATAAGCCCATGATGGGCTAGCTGGTCTGGTGTCCCCTCCCTCAGCTTCGTGGCACACTCAATCATGGATTGCAGGAGGAAGTAGGGAATGCTCAATTTCTGTTCTAAGGGTAGGTCCATTTGGTGCCTGAGTTTTGTTAGCAACCGGAAATGATAGCCATACACGATGCTAAATCGCCCCTCACACATAATATACTTCATAATTTGGAGGCTGACTTCGCTCCAGAATGGTTGTAGGCTGGTTCTTCGAACCCCATTTTTGTCCTCTGAAAATTGTTCCTCTGGCAAGAAGAACTCTTTTTTAGCTTTTTGACCCAATTTTCTCTCCTCCTTATCCCAGGGTAGCCCCATTGGTAGATCAGTGACTCTGCTAATGAGTTGTGGGGTGAGTCTGAGGGTCAATCCTCTGAAGTTGACAATGGCTAATGGCTTTGACTTCGGCTTCAGGGACCTTAGGAATTCTTCTGTAATTTCATCATCGTGACCTTGAAGCTTGTCACAGAATGTCATCCAGTATGCACGGGAAAATAAGTCCACTACCTCAGGGGTTTCCCGTAATTTCTTGGAGTCCGAGGGTTCTTTTCTGATAAACCCTCCCGGCATGGTGAAAAAGACTCTATTTTTTTTGCGCTTTGAGCAGACAGGGAATTTTGGGTGTGTTTCCTTCTCAGAGCGTTAAAAACAGTATCTGCAGGCTTCTTCCTTTCAATTCCCCTGTTTTGAAACTTGACTGCTCGTGTACAGAAGGAGGACTTCGGGATTTCTCTAAATAGAGCGTAGAGCTAAGTCTCCAATATACACACAATCATATAAAATTCACAGTTTTTCCCCCTGTTAGCCTTGACAGTGTCTCAATTTTTCTACAGGAAGGATTTAACTCAAGACTCGTGGAGAAAATATTGCATGCGAACCACGAAGACAATTTCATGCAATGATAAGGAAACGGCTTTTGGATTCACAAATAGACTTTCATTTACATTTTCTCTACCTCCTCAACACGTCAAATTCACCACCTTTTGAACTATTTTGCATGGGAAAGTTATGTTCGGGCCTACCTCACTGGGAATTGCCACCCTCGACGTGAACAGTCCAAGCTTCTTCGTATGTTGGGTTGCCTGTAGCGCAGCTTCCTGTAGAAATCGTTCTCGGCTTCTGGAGGACGTTATGGTGGTTCTGGACGAGTCTGAGCGGCAACAGGATGTTGGAACAGATCGAGAAGCTCGGGTTAACAACTTGCAGAGGAGGAGGATGCGTACTCGGCTACAAAACGGTTGCAAGTGCGAATGACAACAGTTTATCATAAGTTATTCGACCGGCCGATTTTGAATTGTTGCAGAATTCATGGCATGGGGGTGAGCTGTCCTGGTCGCTCCGTTGGCCGACGTCATAGCCATCATTCCTCGGCGTGCCCCTGACCACTGAATCCTTCCCTCTACATTCACCACTGCCATTCCTGTCATACTGCCAATTCTCCCCGACTGAACACTTCCCACGTGTCAACTGCCCGTCTTTTTGGCATAACCAAGCCCATTCGGATCTTACAAGGCCGCCTGACTAGCTGTGGGTGGCCAGTTGAATGGCTACCAGACTTGTTCAATCGACCCATTCTCATAATCATGCAAATTTTAGAGTATAGCTTATGTAATTTGACGAAATAAGGTTAGGCACTTACCTTTGTGGCTGTGGACGTGGTTTTTTTCAGGTTTTGGGACGAGGAATGTTGGATCTGCTTACTGCTACTTCATGCACAAGTGCTGGAGCTCCTCTTCCATTGGTTGATGCTGGTTCCAAGACCTTGAGACCCGAATTTCTAGTGGTGAATGTTGCATGCACCGGCTTTGTGAGCTACTGGTGTCTCCATGGTATGTGCTCCAGCCGGATCAGCTGCTACAGGATTCCTGTAGGAAATCCTATAGTCGTTTCTCCTCCTGGGGTGCATGCTAAAATAAATGAAGTCGCGTTCACAGGTGAAGGGTCCTGAGGTCACCTTGACAGGTAAAGTGTGCGAGCCTCTGCATGCTTTATTTTCCACTTTAAAAAACAAATTTTTATCTGAGAAAATAGGGTTTTGGTATGACTGTGCAGGTATATTCGACCAAATGGTGGGAATGGTAGTGAAAGGAGGTGAAACAAGTTGAGGATGGAAGAAAAGAGTGGTTGCATGCCTCCTCAACAGACTTCAAGCTTCAAATCCTTCTCCATAATTGATTCTAGCCTGCCCAAAGGCTCTACAGGAGGTTTCTTGTAGAAATAGAGAACTTCCTATAGAAAGTCTGTAGCTTCCTGTAGAAGGTTGAACCATGGCCAGATTGTCTCCGAACCTTGGAAAAAATGAGTGTTCATGGAAGGAGTGTATGTGAGTTTTCCTGGTAGCTTGGTAGGGACCCTTTTCCTTGTGTTGGGAGGCCTCCTTTCTGCATTGTGTGCCTGCAACTTGCAACAATTTCCAGAGATTAAACTTGTTTTTTTTTTTTAAAGAGACAGCAGGGGCGCCTCAATGAGGTTTTCACCCCTACTACCTGCCTTGGGCGCCTCAGAGAGGTTTTCACCCAAGGATATTTTTTATTGTATTCTTTTTTCTGTTTTTTGATATGATGATGCTCAGGGTGTGGCCAAAACAGAGGCAGAACCCTTCTCTATGACCAGCACTGATTTTTTCATAGTTTCGATGAACTCTTGCCTCGAATGAGGTTTCTTGTAGATCTTTTGTCGATGCCCATTCACGAGCATGGGAATGGCTTCTTCATCAATGGTCCGGATAAGGATGGAACCATTGTCATTAAAATTCTCCACTGCATATGGTCCTAGCCATCTTGTCCTCAACTTCCCTTTGAAATCCTTATGTCTGGAATCATATAGTAGCGCCCAATCTCCCGGTTGGAATTGTTTGTCATTAAGGTGCCGGTCATGCCATATCTTCCTCTGAAGTTGAACCACTTCTGAGTGGAGGAGAGCCTGCATTTGGTGTTCATCTAACCCATTCAGCTGCAATAACCTTTCTTGTTGAGCACGGCTGAGATCTAGGTCTAGCTGAGCTGCCATCCTCAATGTGTTGTACTCAAACTCGATTGACAGCAAAGCTCTCTTCCCATAGACCAGCTCATAAGGTGTGAAACTGGTTGTGGTCTTCCAAGTGGTGTTGTAGGCCCAAGTGGCCTCAACCAGGCGATCTGCCCAATCCTTTCTGCTGCTACTCACCACCTTAGTCAAAATCCCTTATAATGCTCTATTGGTGACTTCCACCTGCCCATTTTCTTGAGAATGATATGGGGTGGAAGTCCTATGCTTGATCTTATGATGAGCGAGCAAGTCTTGAATTAAGTTGGAGGTGAACTGGCTTCCTTGATCGGTGACTAACTCTCTTGGGTAGCCAAATTTGTAGAAGATATTTTCTCTTAAAAACTTAGCCACCTTTTCTTTTGTCGCTGCTTTGATTGCCTTGGTTTCTGCCCATTTTGTCAGATATTCTGTGCACACAATGATGTAAGACCTTTGCCTTGAAGGATGGTTGATAAGACCCACAAAATCCATACCCCACTTCTCAAATGGCTCAAGAGTCACTTGAGGTTGGAGAGGCATTTCGTCCCTTGGAGTTGGTTTCTCCATCCTCTGGCATCGGTCACATTGGCTGATATATCTTCTGACATCTTGATGAAGAGTGGGCCAATAGTAGCCTGCATGTAGAATTTTGAAGGCAGTCCTCTTAGCTGCAAAATGTCCTCCACAAGGCCCATCGTGACAGGTTAGGAGGATTTCAAAGACTTCCTCCTCCCTTACACAATGCCTTAAGATCTGATTGGGGCCATGTTTGAATAGGTTTCCCTCGATCCAAGTGAATGAGGCACTCTTCCTCACGATTCTGCTCTTCTCCTTTGAGGATAGATGCGGAGGGAACTGTGCTGAGACCAAATAGTTTGCTATATTATCAAACCATGGAGAGAGTAATGAGATAGCAAACAGATGTTCATCTGACATCTGGTCATCCACTGTTCCTTCTTCACCTACAGGAAAATCCAATCTAGACAAGAAGTCAGCAACAACATTTTCTTTACCTGGTTTGTCAACAATAGTCAAATCAAACTGCTGCAACAAAAGTACCATCTAATAATATGAGCATTCGCATCAGGCTTATTCATTAAATATCTAATTGCAGCATGGTCAGTATGTACAAATGTTTGATAGCCAGTGATGTAGTGTCAAAACTTGTTCAGGGAATGGACCACGGCCAGGAACTCTTTGTCAGTTACAGTATAATTCATTTCTGCCTTGGATAAGTTTTTGCTGACAAAGTATATGGCATATGGAATTTTTTCTTCAACTTGTCCTAAGGATGCCCCTATGGCTTTGTTCGAGGCATTAGTGTGGATGTGGAAAGGTAGGGCCCAGTTTGGGCCTCTCAAAATTGGAGCAGACACCAACTTATCCTTCAACTCATTTAGAGCCCTCTGACAGTTGTCAGCCCATTTAAACTCAACATCTTTTGCTAAGAGGCCAAACAATGGCGAGGCTAGCTTGCTGAAGTCTTTAATGAATCTTCTATAATATCCTGTAAGCCAGAAAAAAAACCGAACATCTCTTACCTTCTGAGGAGGTGGAACCTTTTGATGATAGAAATTTTATTAGGATCACCTGTAACCTTGAGAAAATGGTAGACCTAAAACGTCCTTCAGTCATCAGGAATTCACAATTTTCAGGGCTGAGGGACAGGTTCAACTCATGCACTTGCTTAAAACTTTTCCCAGGTTGGACAAGGCTTCTTGGAAGCTAGACCCGTAAGGAGTAAAGTCATCCATATAGATTTCCACTGAATCATGAACCAGCTCGGCAAAGATGCTCAGTACAACTCTCTGGAAAGTGGCAGGGGCATTGCATAGCCCAAAGGGAAGGACTCAGTAGGCAAAGGTACCCCATGGAAAAGTGAAGGTGGTCTTATCTTGGTCCTCCGGGATGATTTGGATCTGATTATACCCGCTGAACCCATCTAGGAAAGAGAAAAACTTCTTTCCTACCAGTCCATCCAACACTTGATCTATGAAAGGCAAAGGGAAGTGGTATTTCTTGGTGGCTTTGTTCAGTTCTCTCTAGTCCACACAGATTCTCCATTTCCCATTTTTCTTGGGTACCAACACTAGAGGGGAAACCCATTCGCTGTCCAAGATGGGGTAGATGAATCCTGCGTCCAACAATTTTTGCACTTCTTCTTTAACAATGTCCTTAAGGGTTGGATTCATTCTCCTCTGAGGTTGCCTGACTGATTTACAGTCCTCCTTGATGTAGATATGATGGGTACAGACCGAGGGATGGATTCCTTTCATTTCCTTGTAGCTCCAGGCAAAATCCTCCAAATGGCGGGTCAAGAGGCTACATAGCTCATTTTCCTGAGAGGGAGAGAGAAAGGAGCTGATATTTAAAGTTCTTTCAGGCCCAAACTCCACATTCTTAACTCTGGGAGTGGTCGGATCAGTCACACATAGGTCCACTAAAGCACTGGCTTGGGTATCTTCCACCAACTCTTCCAAGGATAGTGCACCGAGGGGAGGATTTTGGTTTAAATTCTCAATCAAATCATCCTTGGTTTGAGGACCTCCCCTGGTGGCCTCTACTATGCATAATGGTGCAGAGTAGACCTCATCCTCTTCTCCTTCTTCCAACCAGAGGGGTAAGTCATGTTCTAGCAGAGGTTGGGCAGGAGGGTATAGGACCAGCTATTTGGACATAGGCCCATTTTTTATGGTCATGCTTCCGGTTCGGCGGCTGATGTAAGCATCTGCAGTAGCCATCCAAGGCCTTCCCAAAATGAGGGGATATCCCGTGAGCTTTGCCTTAGGCTGGAGGACCAAAAATTCCACAGGGTATTCCCAGGAGTCAACAGAGACCAAGACATCCTCCACAATCCCTTCAGGAGTCACGGCGGAGTGGTCTGCCAATTTCAGCACTGTCGAGGTCTTCCTTAGGGAACCCTGAAGATTGAGCTTAAGCATGGTGTCCCTGGTCATCACATTGATGGCAGCCCCTAGATCAATCAGAGTGTGGGGTATATTGGTGCCATTGATGTGGACATTAACTACAGGGCTCCCAGGGTCCAAATACTTCGGATAGATTACTTGCCCCAACATGAGATCAGACAGTTGTCCTATGACATTGATGGTCGAGGCATCTTTCTTTCGCCTGCCTGGGTGCCTGAAACACTTCTCCTTAATCAATTTGTTGTATATCGGTACATCTTTGATGGCCAGGAGAAGTGGAATTTTCACACACAACTGCTTGAGTTCTCCCAGAAGCTCATCCTCCTCTGGGTTGGGTTGTGTGGTCACTGTGAGTTGCTCAGGAAAGGGTGGAATGGCTCGGGGTTCACTTTCTTGTTTCTCTTCCTCCTCTTCTAGGAGAGGAGGTTGGCGTTCTGGAAGGACCTTCCCAGATCGCAGGTTGATCTCGTGGATCTCCACAGCATAGGTAGGGCATGTTGTCTCCCCAGTATATACCTGCTGGGCCTGTCTGTTTTTGGGGTTTGGGTTCGGTTGAGCAGGCATCTGGGGTTGCCTTGGAGGAGTAGGAGGTAATGGTTGAGGTTGAGTTGGTGGTGGAGGCAAAGTGGCAGGAGGAGTGTTGTATTGGGGCCTCCACCCCGGTTGAGGTGCATTCCACTGAGGTTGCGGCTGGGCATGAGAGTGAAACGAGTGAGAAGGAGGTTGAGTTTGGTATGGAGATGGATAAGACCACGAAGGAGGTGCGGACTAGGAAGGATGAGCAGGGGGACCCCAAGAAGGCATATGAGCAGGTTGGTTGGGGTGGTAATAAGCTAGGGATGACCCTTGCATTCCCTACTGATAAGGTCTGGGTCCATGAGGCCTCCTTTGGTTGAGAAAGTAGAGAGGTTCAGTAGCCACCTTGGTCCCTAGGTACATGACTTTAAATCCAGGCAAGGTAGGGCATTGGTTGGTGGGATGGTCTTCCTCACAAACGAAACATACCTCTACTGAGTGTAATGGGCACTCATTCTTGGGGTGCTTCCTTATGCATCTAGGATAAAAAATGGCCAAATCCCTCTCAGCTTCTTCTTTCTTTTGCTAAATTCGGAAGGTATCAAGTTTCATGGTAATGGTCTGTCTCATTTCGCTCTTAAGGTCTTCCATCTGGTTAGCAAACTCATGCTTGGAGAAAGAGGTACTAGCTAAGAGATGATTCCCCCTACCTCTCTTCCAGGCCACCCTAGAATGGTTTCTAAACACGGTCTTTATGTCCTCATAAGGTAGTTGGTAGATGTCTCCTCCAGCTAGCAGGTTAAGGGTGTGCAGAAGGTCTTCAAGGACTCCTCAGAGTAGAACCAACTTCAGGGATTCCGGGTCAAGTCTGCACCTGGCCCGTTTATAACTGAGTTGGAACCTCTCTTCATAGTCTTCCAAAGATTCATCGCTGCCCATGGTCATTTGAAAGATTTCTCCCTTAGTTTCCTTGGGCCTACAGTAGTCTCTGTACTTGGCGTTGAATGCTTGCTGCATCTGAGCCCAAGTGGTGATATAGTTTCCAGGTAACTCCATCAACCAGCGTAATGCTTCATCCTTGAGGGTAGAGGGAAAGAGTTTCAGCTTTTGCTCATCCTCAGCATAGTCATAAGTTCGACAAAGGGCAGCAAACTCAAACAGGAAGGTATCAGGGTCCTCAGAAGTCAGACCATGGAAATGAGGTAGCATAGAGGGACTTATGTTTTTCATTTTCATGTCTCCATTGGTCTCTCAGATGGGAAAGGCACCCTCTATTCTCTCATCTTCTCTTCTACCGTTTCGATTTTCAGCCATTGCTTCAGATGGAGTGTTACCTAACTCTTCTTCTGCTATAGGATCTTCGTATATCTCAGGAGGTTCACCTATAGGTTCTTTTAGCTCACTGTCACCAGAGAAAAGAGAAGGTTGACTCAGTGATGTGGTGGGGGTGTTGGGTAAGAATTTTCCGGTTTTATCTCTGTTCCTACGAGGCATGAAATGAAAAGACTTTTCCTTGCTTTTTTTATTTTTTTCTTGTACCTGCAAAACTAAAATAGAGTGAACTGCAACTAACTATCTTACTAAAATGAAAATGCGGAATCGAAATGAAAGCAGGAAAGGACTAATCTATTTTGCTCAAAGGAAATTGCAGGAATGGAATGCTAAGCTATGCTTGCAGAATTGAAATGCTAATCTATGAAAGCAGGAAATGTCTACTTTACTTTTGCATAAAAGAAATTGCAGAATTGAAATGAAATAAACTACTTAGCAGAAGGTTGAAGGAGAAAATAGAAGAAAAGCAACAATCACCAATACTCTGACGCTTCCCCAGCAATGGCGCCAAAAAGATGGTGGGCTCCAGTATTGCAGCAATAATGTTGCAACTCCGGGGACTCCCTTCTTTACTTTTATCAACTTGGTAGTTCGTAACAAACTTGGAAGCGACGGTGTTGTATGCACAAGTACTAGCTCTTGCCGCAGCTGTCACTTGGTCATCTGGCAGAAGTCTGCTAGGGGCTTTAGCCAAATTCTATGAGCTTTTAGAAGAAGCTTTTAAGTGATGGATGAAAGCTAACTCAAAGGAAGCTAATCTACTTACGAAAAGAGATTGACAAACTGAAGGAAAATGCAAACCATAACAAACCCTAATTCTACTAGCTAGTCCTACTGATGCAAAGATGAGGGTGCAAACTACTGAAAGAGATGCCATTACTTATATGAGGGAAAAAATCATGTGTTTACGCTACCTTTATCCTAAGAAAACTTTTTTTTTTTGTATTTTTGATTAAGCTGTCAATTTTATCATGCATGTGCTTGAGCTGTGCTTTACTGTGCAGGGGTGGATCAAGGAAGAGGAATGCTTGGAAAAGGTTGGAAAGGTTTAGAGATGGTCTAAGGAGTCCCTAACACTCTTCCAGAGAGTTTCACAAAGTTTGGCTATCCGGAAACCTCATTTGTGAGCTTCTATAGGAAGTCTGCAGGGGTTCTACAGGATGTTTCAGAATTTCTATAAGATGTTTTAGAATTTCTACAAGATGTTTGGAAATTGGTTTTTAGGAGATGGATGAGTGAGGGAAGGTGCATGGATGGATTTGGAGGTAGGATAGGGGTCTAAAAATGGCCTAAGGACTGGTGGATGGAGTGGTGAAGAGGTGTAGAAGGTTGACTTGGCTTGAAGAAGGCTAAGGCAATGATGAGTAAGGAGGTAAGGTTACGTGGACAAAAAAGGATAGATGGGAAATGAGAAACTTAGCTAAGAGACAGGACAGGTGGCTCAGATGATACTTTGGGTGGATGAAAGAATGGCGAAGATGCCCTGCACGGTGTACCTTGATCGAATCAACAAAGGCTTGCAAACGATCAAATCCTGAACTAGTCTAGTCTACCCATCAACAAAATAATTGAACAACAACTTTATTTGGGAAGAAAACCTTGTACACCATCTATGCAAAGAAACATTTCATATGTCCAAAACCATGACTAATCTCTGCTACTAATAACAAGCACACTAAGGATTGCATCACCAAGCAAACTAGAGTTTTTGTGAGGTAGCACTATTTCCTCAATTCCAGCCCCAAATCCAATAAGGACGAGGTGAAACCAGGAGTGTGGTTGTCCCTTTTCTTGGAGGTTTTGTTGTTATTATCCTGCCAAAGCACCTAAAACAATGCCATTCATAAACAATGATCTATTCCAGCTACATAACGAAATCTACATAACAGAAATATGTTCAAATGCATAAAGGAAAACAATGATACGTAAAGGAAACGTAACAATACAGAAAGGAGGCCCTATGCTCTCAGGTTGAGCCCAACCTTGAGAGCTATGGCTCCTATGAAAAACTCATATTTGATAGGAAACCAAGCTGCTTCTCATTATCCAAAAATAAGCATAAGAGTCATGCCAAAAATGGCTACAAAAGAACAAAATAGAACTGGCAGCACTGAGGTGCAAAATATACAATAGTTTCAAAAGTCTTTTTACGAAGGCTGAGGCCTCAATATTTATACATCACGAGGGACCTAGCTGGCCTCCTCAATTTGTGGAACTCGGCTGTCAAACTGTGAGTTAAACAATCCCTTCTAAATGTTGTTTGGTTGCCTTCTAGATTCGGTTTGGTGGTCTTTGGAGCTTGGAGTTGGGGGTGAAGATCCCGAGGAAGGGTTATTTAATGCCATAGGAAACCCCCCTTCGAATCCTCATCTCAGGCTTGGCTGCCTTATAGCTCATGATTGCTTTGAATTTTCTCCAATATGTGTCAAAAAACCTAAAATAAGCACGTGTTAACCACCTAGGAAAAATGACTTCCCTTATTCGTACCAATGACATAAACATACTGAAAATAATGCATAAACTATAGAAAATGATGGATTTGAACAAGGACTGAACAAGGATAATTAGGCCAAATGAGCCCAACAAGTTACCAATTTTGGGGCTCATCACAGACCGAGATTTTATCCACCCAATGGGACCAAGATTGTTTCACCATCTCATTAAAACCCTTGGAGTCTAACCATAAAGGAGAGAAACAAAAGGGGATGGGGCCAAGGTTCTAAGAGGAGGAAAGGAGGAGACATATAGGCCGATAATAAAAGTCGTTCCAACGGAAGATAAAGGATTGAAGGTTCAAATTCACCGAGAGGAGGTCATAAGCAAGGAAACAATCCAATAGAGCAACAATATGGCTAGGACTAGAACATTTATTATTCTAGGTATAGAGGAAACAAGAAGGCTTAACATCAAACAAGCCAAGAGAGAGCATCAAATCTTCCATGCCTTGTTGGGAGGCATCTCAAATCATTGATCCCCCTCTTTTTCATTTTTGGTAATGGTTGTGTTGAAGTCCCCTCCCAAGATGTAATTTCCTCCATATTCACTATTGCGTAGATCCATTAAGGACTTCCAACATTCCTATTTTTTCTAGAAATTAATGGGCATATATACATTGGCAATAATACATACTTTGTGGATTTATAAAATGTTGAAGGTAGTTGTAATCCAATGAGTGGTTTTAAGAGATCTTACCAATTGCAGATACTTAAGGTTCCACATAGTGTAGAGTCCTTCTAAGGCTCCTCACAAGCTATCAACTACCATGTTACTTAGGTTCCAAATTTTTCTATTTTATTAGAGAGTTCAATCTCTCCCAGCTTAGTCTCGTGGAATAGGGGGATTGCGGGTTTTTCTTTGCATAGTCCTATTTTTTGATCCAAGTCCCCTACAGTTCGAGGAGATGATATTCTCTGTATTCTTAGAAGAAGACGTCCCCTTCCTTAAACCTGCTAGATTTCCTTTATTTCCTCCTTTATTCTCGCGACACGCTATTTGTCTACGAATAGTGTGCTGAAACTTCAGTTCTTTATCATTTTTAGTTTGATCCAGTTTGATATCTTTATTTTATTTGTGGCTCGAATGAAAAACTTTACTAGTCATCTCTTTGGCTCTCTTTTTCTATGACTTCTCATATGTTGAACTTGCATTTATAGTTGGGCCTGTCATTTCTTTGGAGGACAGGAAGTCCTCTTCTTCCATTTCCCTAAACTAACCCTCAGTTCTTTATCCACCTAATATTTTATCACACTAATATTGGCATTGCATTTACTATTGATATGACTCACACAAAGATTGAAGTTGAAGAGTATTCCATATATGTGTTTTACAAAGTAAATTCCATTTTCTATCAAAATCATTGTGCATACACCTAAACTAACCCTCACTTCTTATCAACCTAAGATATTATCACACTAATATTGCCATTGCATTTACCATTGATGTGACTTGCACAAATATTGAAGTTGAAGAGTATTCCATAGACTTGTTTTACAAAGTTAATTCCATTTTCTATAAAAATCATTGTGCATATACCTAAACTAACCCTCAATTATTTATCCACCTAATATATTAACTATGATAAACTCCTCAACATAAGATAATATGTAGGGAGCCTTAATAAATAATCACGACTTATAATAAAAACTATTACAAATACAAAGTAAAAATAACTCATTAATAAATAATTTAATAACTAAATTGAAATAAATATAATCATAACAATTAAAATTAAAATTAATAAAATTATTATAATTAAAACTAATACAAATACAAAGTAAAATTAACTCATTAATAAATAATTTAATAAATAAATTGACATAATGTAATCATAACAATCAAAATAAAAATTAATAAATAAATTGAAATAACATAATTATAACAATTAAAAATTAAAATAAATATATTAAAACAATTAAAATTAAAGTAATAATAATTAAAATAAACAAATAATTAAAATGTATACAATTAAAAACAATTATATAATCAATCATAATTACAACAATTATTAATTAATTAATTAAAAATAAATAAATAATTAAAACTAATTATCAAATAATTAGATATATACACACATTGAATAAATTTAATATAAAATAATAAAAGAATTATAATTAGAATAGATTAAATAGAAATTATTAATTAAAAGCAAATTAAAATAATTAAAATAAAAATAATTAATCAAAATTAAATTAAAATAATTATATAATTAAACAAATAAATAATATAACCATTAACCATAAACCTAAAGAAGAAAAAAATAATTAAATTAATTACATCTGTCGCTAAGCATCTCTATATATATAAGTGAGAAATAAGACCAGTCTTTCAATATTCTTTCACATACTGAAGATGAACCACCATTGTTGGTTCGAAACGTCGATGAAGAAGAATCCTTATGCGATGTATCCAGAAGATAATTTGAACAATAATGAAACTCGCAGAAACCTCAAAGACAAGACTATTATTGCCATTGAATTTACCGCTGATATGACTCACACAAAGATTGAAGTTAAAGAGTATTCCATAGACGTGTTTTACAAAGTAAATTCCATTTTCTATAAAAGACATTGTACATACACCTAAACTAACCCTGACTTCTTTACCCACCTGTGATATTATCACACTAATATTTCCATTGCATTTATCGTTGATATGACTCGCACAAAGATTGAAGTTGAAGAGTATTCCATAGACATGTTTTACAAAGTAAATTCTATTTTCTATAAAAATCACTGTGCATACACCTGAACTAACCCTCACTTCTTTATCCACCTAAGACATGATCACACTCATATTTCCATTGCATTTACCGATGATATGACTCCTGAAAGATTGAAGTTGAAGAGTATTCCATAGATGTGTTTTACAAAGTAAATTCCATTTTCGATAAAAATCATTGTGCATACACCTAAACTAACCCTCTCTTCTTTATCCACATAAGATATTATCACACTAATATTGCCATTGCATTTACTGCTGATATGATTTGCACAAAGATTGAAGTTGAAGAGTATTCCATAGACATGTTTTAAAAAGTAAATTCCATTTTCTATAAAAAATCATTGTGCATACATTTGAACTAACCCTCACTTATTTATCCACCTAAGATATTATCACACTAATATTGCCATTACATTTACCACTGATATGACTCACACAAATATTGAAGCTGGAGAGTATTACATAGACGTGTTTTACAAAGTAAATTCCATTTTCTATAAAAATCATTGTGCATACACCTAAACTAACCCTCACTTCTTTATCCACCTAAGATATTATCACACTAATATTTCCATTGCATTTACCATTGATGATCTAATAATCATCCTATGAGTGATATAAGTTAAGAAATATTAAATGGAGGTATTACAAACTCATGTGTTGGTGTGTGTCTAGGTTATTTAAGCAACAGACCGATCAGATTACAAATACATAGACACTTGAAATGGAAGACAATTGTTGTACAAGTAAATCCCCTCTACGGACAGAGGCGATCCCACTAGCCTAAATGGGGTCTAGCAACAATCAAACAATGCTAACACACAGGTTCCTAATGCAAAATAAAGGCTGATGATGAGAGCCTACCTCGAATCCAACGCTTATATTTGTAGAAGAGTCGTCGCTTCCGTTCTTTCGCTTCAGCTGGTCACAATCCTCACAATCCTTGTGAATAGACACCTGCACATGCAAAGAACAAGACAAATACAAGCATAAAATCCAAGAAATGCAACTATGTATCAGTCAGAAAGGATACACCTCAAACATCATAATAAAGACACATGAGTGGAACCATAATGATAGTCATCTATTATTATTGATAAACAAAAGAGAATGCAACCAAGTTCTAACGTCAAATCCTCCTTTGGCTGGGTGATCAGCAACACATGCCTTGCAAACAAGCCTCTCTCTCCTTGATTACTTGGACATGGATCTCCTCCTTAAAGATATAGCCTTATGGGGATGAACAAGGCCTCTTGTAACATGAGCTTAGCAATTCTCAGACTTTGGGACTTAGATTTGGGAACTTGAAGAGTAGAATTACTAACTAGCTTGTCAAAGGGAAAAGAAAAAGCTTATATAGAGGTAGGAGGAGTAGATAAGACCATCCACTTGATTCATGGGATTGTCCTTATCATTAGGAAGCTTCCATGAGAGGTGGAGAACTACTTCCCTCCTTGGGAGATACGAAGCCCAACTGAACTAACTCAAAGTGGAATCAGTTCATGGATAGGTTAGAAGGAACCTTCAGAAATTTGTTTGTTAAAAACTTTACCCAACTGGGTTAGCGCTAGTGTGAATTTGAGACAGAGCGCCAGCTGGCGCTCCCTCTTTGGAGGATTTCCCCCATTGGCACGAGTGATACACTGTGGAACAACGCCAATGGAGAAAGGGCTATATTTTTGGGTATTTTGCAGAAGGTGTCTTCAAGGCATATGAAGTACATACTCTAGGGGAATACAATGCAGGTGTTTTCAAGTTATGTCACTTCTCACAGGTCCCGGAATAGGTACTCCAATGTATGGGAGAAGGGGTAACAGGGACGGTGAAAAAATACTGTGTAACAAAGATAATAGAAATATACCCAGAAATAAGAAGATAGAAATAGATAAATGCTTCTTTATTGATCAAACCCTTAAGGTAGGGTAACACCATAAATTCACTCCTTAAGGAAGGAGAACACTCCATAAGCCATACGCCTGTTCATACAATAATCCTTGACATCTCTCAATGGGGAGTCTCTAGCCTCTATATAGGCCTCATACATACAATACCATGGGTTATTACCATGGTTCCCTCAATACCATCTATCTAATACCATGGGCTTATTACATTATTGCTAACTACTTGTGGTCCCTTACATGATATGGGTTAACCACCTTATTTATTACTATGGCCCATCCCGTTATTACATTATTCCCTTAGGTACCTCCCTCTGTACCCCATACTATCCTCCCTAGGTATACTAAATTCCACCCCCTTAACATGTTTTGTCCCCAAAACATAAGAAGAACACAAATAATAAGATCTACTCAAAAGAGTGGTCCACTAGTACCATGCACGTGCATCTAGCCATCCCAGAGAAAGGTGAACCCTCGATCTAGCTGGTGCCTTGCTTGCTTGAGATGGAAGTTGACCCTGACGGATCTTCTGTGTTGATGTGTAGTAGGTGGATCAATGCCCCTCTCTATATGTCATGTGGGGGTTGTTGTCCTTGTGGCTAGTTCATTGCCATATTGTTGGTTGTTTTCTTGCGGGGTGATGTGGGTGGTGATATGCTGAAGTGTTAACCAACGGTGTATCTTTCTTTAATTCACCACCTAATGGACGCTAATTGGTGTCTGGTACATGTTGTGGTGCCTACTGTTGTTTCTTATCTTCCAATATTACTTCAACCACTGAGTTCTCATCTGATGTATCAGTACCTATAACATTTTTTTCTTCAGCCTCCCTGGATTCTCCCTATTTTTCTGGTACTTAGTTCGATGTTTGTGTTTGGTTGTCGACCATTAAAGGCTCATCATCTGATGTGTCAGTGCCATTAGAGCTTTGTGCTTCTACCTCCATAATCTCTACTTGGGTCTTAATGGAAATATCCTGCAATGTAATTTTCTTCTTTTTATACCAGAGCTTCAGGAATTTCATTTGCACATTAATATTGATAGTACCCACAGATTCCATCCAAGGACATCCCAAAAAAACATCCATGTTATCCATATCCGAAGTATAAAGATCACAATGCAACATATACTTATCCATAGAGAGCTTCAAATCTTTATAAACTTGAATATCCTCATTGTCAACCTGTGTGTTTTCAATGTGTTTTGTTGGAACTTGCAATGTTTTTGCCAAATTAACATTGATAAAATTATGCTTGAAACTAGGATTTATAGACATAATTATCTTCTCCTTCTGAATCAATCCGTGAACCTGCAATAAGGAGATACCAACAAGAAATAACCCTTTAGGTTTCTTGGTTTCCTTCTTTCCTGCAAAAATAAAATCTTTGCTAGGTTGTGTGCCTGTCTGTCTGAGCTTAGTAAGAGGACCCAAAAAATTAGATTCATGGTAAAAGTGGTTACAAATGGATTTTGTGAACATTTTCCAGGTAATTGTCCTTGAATAGCATTTAGAATGTGATTGCCACCATTGCCATCTTTCTTGGTCCAAGTAAATGGCTGCCACACGTAGTTTAGTTTCATCATCTACGATGTGATTAAAAGTGAAATATTGTTCCATTTGTGCTACCTATATTGCCAGTTCAGTGCCATAAAATTTGTACATCTTCATCAAATTCTGATCTAGACACTAGAATCTCAGATTCCCGCTGCAACTGTCCCGCCGTCACAAAAGTTTCTTAAAAAAAGAGATGATTTTAAATCAACGATATCTCCCTCATCCAGACTTTGATTCAACTGAGTTTTATTGAAATTGGGTGTTTTTTTGCAAAGAACCTAGATTTGTAATTAGATTCTTAAAATTATACCCCAGGACGTACAGATCTGATCTGCAAACTCGCCAACCCAAAAAATTTCTGCAACATAGCTGATTTTTAAATCAGCGATATCTTCCTCATCTGGACTCCGATTCGACCAATTTTTTTTTTCAAATTGGGTATTTTTTTGCAAAGAACTTAGATCTGAAATGAAATTCTGCAAAATTTGCACCAAAATTTAAAGATCTGATATGCAAACTCGTCGCCCTGAAAAATGTCTGCAACACAGCTGATTTTTAAATCAACAATATCTCCCTCATCCAGACTCCGATTCGGCTGTTTTTTTTTCAAATTGGGTATTTTTTTCAAGGAACCAAGATATGTAGTTATATTCTACAAAATTTTCACTATAACGTATGGATCTGATCTTCAAACGCGCCGCCCCAAAAAGTTCCTACAAAAATAAAAATAAAAATTCTCCACTTTGCCCAAGAAAGTGCTCTGATACCACTTGTTATAGCTTTGATACCACTTGTTTTAGCTCTAATACCACTTTTTATATATTTGATCTAAAAATATAAGATAATAGAAATATACCCAGAAATAAGAAGATAATAATAGATAAATTCTTCTTTATTGATCAAACTCTTAAGGTAGGGTAACACCATACATTCACTCCTTAATGAAGGAGAACACTCCACAAGCCATACGCATGTTCATACAATTATCCTTGACATCTCTCAATGGGGAGTCTCTAGCCTCTATATAGGCCTCATACAAATAATACCATGGGTCATTACCATGGTTCCCTCAATACCATTTATCTAATACCATGGGCTTATTACATTATTGCTAAATACTTGTGGTCCCTTACGTGATACGGGTTAACCACCTTATTTATTACTATGGCCCATCCCATTATTACATTATTCCTTTGGGTACCTCCCTCTGTACCTCATATTACCCCCCCTAGGTATACTACACGTTATCTATTAGGAGGACATTTCAAGATGTATACAGATCATTTCGGCTTAAAGTACCTGGTCAACAAGCTTGCGTTGGGGGGGAAATCTGCAGATGGTTGTTATTATTTCAGGAGTATGATTTTGAAGTGATTGTGAAGCTAGGGAGGTTGAATGTTAGACCTGACCATCTATCGCAAATCAAAATAGGCAAAGAACCTAGTAGTTTGGAGGAAAGGTTTTCCGATACGCGTCCCTTTACGATACACGTATTTGATGACCACTTTATTGAAATTATTCAATTCCTAACTACAGGGATGGTGCCTGAATGATATAAAAATTTGCAGAAGAAGGAGTTGTTAGTTCACACAGTTGATTTTTCGGTCATTGCGGGACATTTGTACGAAATGGGGGCATATGAAATACTGCAGAGAGGTGTGTCGGAATTTGAGCATGATAGTATTCTTGCTTATGCTCATGGGGGAGCTACAAGAGGCCATTATGCAGGAAAAGCAACCATGCAGAAGATTTTGTGCATAGGATTATGGTGGCCAACATTGTATAAAGACTCCAAAGCATACTATAAGGTGTGTGATGCATGTCAAAGGACTGGAAAACCATCGTGAAGGGAAAAATTACCACTACATCCTTAGGTATCGTTGTAGATGTTTGAGAAATGGGCAATCAACTTTATTGGGCCAATTCAACCACCTGGAAAGAAAACTGGCGCACGCTACCTGATCACTGCGACAGAGTATTTGACCTGATGGGCGGAAGAACAACCGATTAAGGATTGTACAGGTTTTAATGAGTGATAGAGGAACGCACTTTCGGAACGAAATGATCAACACACTGACTGATGAATTCCAGGTCTACCATCAAAAAAGTATACCATATCAGTTGCAGGTAAATGGAACTATTGAAGTGTTTAACAAAATTTTGGAGAACGTGTTGACAAAGGTATGTAATGCACAATGAAATGACTAGGATGTGCACATACCTACAATGCTATGAGACTGTAGGATAACCTACAAGAAGCTGACAAGACAAACTCCATTCAGATTGGTCTATGGCATCGAAGCGGTGATGCTGATTGAATACATTGTACCTAGTCTTCACATAGGAGCCTTGACAGATATAATGGATCGCGAGGATTTGGAGGAACGGATTGTGCAACTGATGGAGCTAGAGGAAGATATATTTTTGGCAGGATTCCACCAACAAGTATAGATAGAATAAGAAAAAGCATGGCACGATCGCCATATCAAACTTCACACATTCAAGGTAAATGATCTTGTGTTGTTATATGATAGTAAGTTCACTAAATTTCCAGGTAAATTCCAAATGCATTGGTTAGGACCCTATATTATCAAGGAAATTATAGAGGGTGGCATAGTTTAGCTCTCGAAGCTGAATGGTGAACCTTTTCTGGGAAGAGTGAACAGGTGTCGGATGAAATTGTATACAGGGGATCCAACATAATGACTATATGGCAGCAGGAAAGTCTTAGTGTTCTGGGCAGTTTCAAGGGAGTGCGAGACTATAAACTACACTAGCTGATTCAGAGGACAAGGCAATAACTAGGTTGCGCGAAGATTGATGAGGGTGCACTAGTTGAAGCTATGCTCCAGGCGCTGCACCATGGAGGAGGGAGCTGCGCAACATAGCATAAACCGTTGGAGTTACTATTCATGATTTGATGGCTACACAACAGTTAAGAGGATCGGGTTTGTGGTAATTAAGGCGAAAATCTTTCAAGATCTGCCGCCAAGAAAAAATTTATCATTCGAATGTGGGAGGATCAGTCGGATTTGAATTCAAATCCCCTTATAAATTACGCGTGCTTGTCCAGCATAGAACACTTTTCATTCTAAGAATTGTTGGATCCTTTTTTTGTCTGACATGCATGAATCGAGCACTCTAGGAAGAATTTGTGACACGCCCTTCCTTTGCGAACTATTTTGCAGCAGCCCGAGAGAGATTCATTGAGAAGATGACTAGTTCCAACCCTACCGAAGCCATTAGTTCCGAAGCCATTGTGGATAACAGACAAGGTCCCAAAGTATCTAGTATGGAGGCTATGCCTGTTGTGCCCACAACGTTGAGGTTGCCTAGGTTGAAACAAACTATTACAAAATAAAAGAAACCATCCATGAAAGCCAAGTAATCATCAATGAAAGAAAAATAGAAGAAGCCAGTGCAGGTGCGAATGTTACCATAGAAGCATACAGAGGTGTAGCTGAAAAAGGATAAGCAACCAGAGAAAGTGGTGGATTTAGAAGAAGTGAAGTACCACGGGGTTGAAGAATTCGATGCTGAGGGAATTGAGCCTATCTCTAGGTTTCCTGGGTACATCCCTCTGCGGAAGGGAAAAGCTAAAGTGACCCAGGATCCCAATTCTGGAAAATTTTGGGTAGACACTCCCCTGTTGCCATAGCAGGTCACATTTGAAGGACCTAAGCTCACGCGCATCCCGCTGTTGAAAATGGAGAACTGGGACCTCACGGATCATGAAACATTTTTGCATCTGGCAACCCATAAGTACATGAAAAAGATATACTATGATGAGACATGAGTTACACAATTAGAACCCATGAAGTGGGTCTGTAATGTGGATTAGTCGAGACTGTTGAACATGCTTTTAGTGCCGCATTATCACCGCTCACCTATCAATACGATTTATGTGCACCAACTCCTCACATTGGTGCTCTATGGGATCCTATGGCTAGGGCAACCTATTCCAATAACAGACATGTTGATCCACAAGATAACAAATTTGCCTCACAAAGGAGCGGACCCTGCCAAGGAGTTTATAGGAAAAACTGAGGAAAAGGAACTAGTTGATAAAATGAAGAAGGAATACGGTCTGGTGAAAAAGTCATGAGGATACTCTATCATGTCCATTCAAGACTAAGCAATCCAGTTCGCTACCCAGATCCTCGCATGCAAGATCATGTAGAAGTGTCACGCGGATGAAGTTCTAGCAACGGTAGTATCACTTGTTGCATAGTGTGTGAAGGGTTTGCCATACATTTGGTCCAAATATCTCTGCGAGGAGTTCTTCGTGAACTCCTGAGAAGCCCAAAAATAAAGCAAGCCATTTCATTATGCTTGGATTCTACTTTTTATTGTACTAGTTGCGTGGAGGTTGTCGGAGGATAGCCAATTTCCTCCTCACAAGAACGATTTTCCTGAGGTAGCGCGGTTTTCCTTGCTCTGGTCTATGAAGGATGTGACACGTATAAAAGGAACAAATATTTTCTAGGTCCTAATGAAGATGGACCTTCAAATGGTGGTGAATTAGTGGCCAAGGTTGTCCCCAACCTTGTTTGAACAATTAGCAGCTTATGCAGATTTCAAGGTTGACTTTCACAATGTCTTAATCTATGCGTGGAAGGATCCAGAGGGAACTTGGCACATGTTTCCTTATTTAGTATCCAAGACGGATGTGCAGGAAGTTGTAGGGTATTGGTTGTCAGAGTGGCACGAACCTACAACACTGGAGGTAGGAACCAGTAAAGGGGTAGAAAGATTTACTACACAGAAGCGGAAGGATGCCACTCAGAAAGTTGTGCGCAACTTGGCTAAGAAGAAGAAGGAGGAGGTTGCTAAGGTAGCTACAGAGAAGACACGTCCAGAGGAGGAGCGCATTGTTAAAGTGCAGGGAGAGGGAGAACAAAAGGATGCTGAGGAGAGTGAAAATTCTGCTTCACACCATATTGACGAAAAAGAGTTGTGAGAGCAGGGAGGTGGCGGTGGTGAGGAGAAAAGCACTCCTTTCATCCTGGAGAGGCACATGCAAGAACATAAAGGTGGACAGTGAAATAAATAAAAGTCTGCTAAGTAGACACATATTGATCCCATGGTGCTGACAGAGGGTGATCTCAATGAGATCAGGGACAAGATTCGGGACACAACAATGGAGGTGTTGGCTTGTTGGGGCCTCACCTAGGTTTGGAGTTAATTAGCCAAACAAATCCCTGTACCACTGGCCCTTTCGGCAATAGCCTGCGGAGCGCGGACTGAGGTCTCACTCGAAGCAATATGGGGGGATGCTGGAACCAAGTTTCTGCACCCTTGAGATGTCTGAGGGGTCGATTTAGTCCAACTGTGAAATATCTTCGCACAGGTCACTTCGTGCACTATCCTGACCTGCGAGACCTTCACAACCTATTACAATCACCTTCGCACAACACTAACCAGGGGCTGGGGTGATTTCACGCTACTAAGGCAGTGATCTGCACTCTTTCCCTAAGTTGCACAACCTATCTTACTTATGTTCTTACACTTTCTAGTTAACTTCGCGTAAACATATACTTTATCTTATATTCACTTATTCAACACAAGCATATAAGTTTGTGCATCATATAAATAGTAGAAATGAAAATTATACCCAACACATTCAATGTTCTAAATAGGAAATAGATACACAGAAATGATAAAAAACTTCTTCTTTATTACTTCCCCAATCAGTTACAGACTTGACTCACCCTGTGCACTCAGCTGCAGGGGTTCGTGCACTCAACTGCGGACTACTAGGCCCCTGCGCACTTAGCTGCAGAGCCTTCTCCTATTCTACGACCCGAAGACTTAACTCTACACCTAGATTAGACTCAACTCTTCGTCTTTCATTCACTCTCCTCTTTACGACTTAGAGCCTTGCTCTATTTATATAGTCCCATGGTCCGTGGACCATGGGTAGATCTCTAAATCCGACATTACATTACAACAATAAGGGCATACAACGCTATGACTCATTTACAATCTTCGCGCTCTGCGCCCACAAAACACAGAGTCTTTACATCGGATTTAGTAAAAAATTGGGCTTTAATCCCCAAAACTTGCCTTGGGGGATCTCGCGCCCAACAGGCCCCCAACAAAAACATCGTGACTCACCCTCGAGTCACTCAGCCAGGGCAGAGATCTTCACGCGGAGACCTCCCAACTCTACTCCGACTACTTCAAGATCGGTAATGCACTGAGCAGCTACCTACTGTACTTCCTAGACATGCTAGTCAGATGGCCGGGCCACCTTTGTATGGCTTCAACTGACTACCATTTACTCTCCCTTGGAAAAGTTCATCTTTTAACTTCACTACCTACATCATTCACTTTACCATCTATATCGCGCCACCATCTGTGATCCCCTTAGTAACATACGGTCCAATCCAAGCAATCAAATTGATCGACTCTTGGCGGTAGTTCCCAAAATTTTCAATGTAATCGTGCACATACTGTTTTATCACCACAGTCTTGCTATCAAGAAAGTCCTTCTTTATTCCTTCCTCAAGCCTCTTGACTTCAGCTTCTGCCATGGTGCTTTTCTCCCTCAATCAACTATTTTATTCATGAGTTCTTGGAGCCTAATATCACCTTGCTAGATCTCTTCATCAGGTCCCAAGCGTTCTTCTTCTTCCAACTGTGCGATCCCTTCTTCCAAGGCTACATGATCTATCATATCCGTGGGAACTGCTATGCATGAACTAGGCATGATATACGTCATCAGCATTCCAGTGTTCACTCCATAAACTAGCCTAGAAGGCGTTTGTCCCATCATTTTCTTGCACGTCACCCTATAAGCCCATAGTACTGCTGGTATGTGCAGGTCCCAATCAATTTGCTGCACACTACATATCTTGTTCAGTGCTTCACACACTTCGTTAAAGGCTTCCACGTGGATAACCTTCTACGTGGCCATTCTCTCCACATTCTATCATTCCAACTTGAGGAATCATTCGCGCATTTGCGCCCCCAACACATGCTTATTGACTGCATTTCCCAATGTAAAGTTCATGTGCATCTGCGCAGGTTGTTTACCATATGCCTATACCCACCTGGACAGATGCACGCACGGACCATCCTATCCATTGTATTTATCTGCCAATCGCATTATAGGCTTCCCAAACCATGTGCACAACATTTTTCTACATGTGCGCCAGTCTTCAAAGATTCCTCTGTGCGTACCCCACCACCTCGCGGGCGTAGCGTGTAGTACCCAATTCAAGGCCTGGAAACGTTTCCTTTCTGGCACCTCTCTTTCAAATCTGTCCAAGAAAGAATCTACCTCACCTAATCCATCATAAGTAGGAAAATCTCTCACTTCTGAGAATACGCAGTGTAGTGACCTTGTCATCATATTACAGTTCAATGTGGTTACTTCGTGTAACCAGTTCTGCCACCGCTCTATCTCTTCATTCAAATCTAAAGTACATGAGCTCTCATGCTCCCATGAAATTCATCCATCTGCGGTGGGATTTATCCAGTCTTGCTCTCACGCCGTTATCTTGTAGATATAGTCCAAATCATCATCACTTTCATAATCATGCACCAGATCTGTATAGCATGACCCTTCAGTAGGGTCCAAGGGTATAACTATGCACAGAGACTTATTCTCAAAAATCATCTTGCGCTTCTTCAGATTAATCACCCCATTCATGTCAGTGGCCCAATCGATTCCTAAGAGTGTGGGGTAGGGATTGCTGTCATCAACAATCTCTATCACCTCAAAGTCCGCTAGCGCGCTCGCTCCCTCAATATCCACTGTGATTCCCTACAATCGTTGCAGGGGTATTATCTTCTGTTGGTTCACCATTCGTAGCTGAATAAGGGACCATTACAGCATAGGTTTCCCCATGTGCTCCCATGTCTACTTTGGCAGAACATTTGTGTCCAATCCTAAATCCATAATTACTTGGTCCATCTCATATTCTCCAATCTGCACAGTTAGCCTCATTTCTCTCCCTGTCCTAGTCTTCTGTTTTCCAATCTTCTAGACTACGCGTGGCTCTCCTGGTGTAGTCCCAACGCATCTGTTAATGAGCTCATGTAATCCCCTTACAACCTTACCGTCGCTCAGTAGATTCATGCATGTTTCTAGGAACATTGTGAGCATAGATGGGTCCATTTTCGGCTCCGGTCTATCCTTTCTTCTTGAAGTGGAGGCATAGTGAAGCTCTTCTTAGCTTCCATAAAGGTTTCTCGAGCACGCTCCAAATCAAACTGTTGGGCATGGAATCACCCCAAGGCATGTTTTTGGGTTTAAACCCCAAGTTTTGACCAGATATTTTTGTAAATGCTCCGTGAAGTGCAGGCGCAGGGCGCGAAAGTATAAGAGTCATAGGGTTGTCCACCCTAGTTTTTGTAATGTAATGTCAGCTGGATAGACCTACCCATGGTCCGCGGACCATGGGATTGTATCAATAGAGCAAGGCTCTAAGTGTAGAAGAGAACAAAGAAACTAACAGAAGGGAAGCATGAGAAGTCTAAGTGATTGAGCCGAAGTGTAAAGTGTGTCTATGGGTTATAGAGTAGGAGAAGACTCTACAGTTGAGTGCACAGAGGCCTAGTAGTCCATAACTGAGTGCGCGGACCCTTGCAGCTAAGTGTGCAGGGCAGGTTAAGTCTGTAACTGTTGGGAGAATCAATAAAGAGAAGTTTTTCTATAATTATGTGTATATTTTCCTGGTTTAATGCATGATTGGATATAACTTACAAGTATACTGTTTATTTACTACGCGATCATATATGAATGTTTTGTAATTATAACTTATGACATTCAAGTAGGCAAAGGTAATTAATTAACACTGGAAGATAAGTAAGATCTTGAGTAATAGCGCAAAGTGTAGCACAACCCCTAGTTAGGGCTGCGTGAAGGCAGTGTATCAGGCTGTGAAGAACGGGAAGTGCGTGAAACGACCTGCGCGCATCAACAAACAGAGAACCAGTTGTACCTCTTAGACATCTCAAGGGTGCAGAAACCTAGTTCTAGCACCATCCCATACTACTTCGGGTGAGACCTCAGTCCGCGCTCCACGGACTGTTGTTGAAAGGGCCAGTAGTATAGGGATTTGTTTGGCTAATTAACTCCGAACCTAGGTCAGGCTCCAACAAGCCAACAAATGGTTCCTTTGTCGGGATTGGGATCTGCATAGAGATGTCTGATGTCGTATCACTGGAATCCAACAAAGAAAGGAATTGAAGATTGGTTGGACAGAAAGATTCATGAGTTCGCGGTGCAGGAAAACAAGAATCCTCGACTATCAAAGGAAGAGTGCTTAGATTGCTACTTCTATACGGAGATCCACAAAATTTTCTTTGCATCCTTCCCCACTAAGTTGTACGAGTGGATCACAGAGCTAACAGATAGCCAAGGAAGGTGTAAACTCAACAAACCTATTGTGTGGACTCCAGAATTGGTGCACAGACTGGAAGCATCGGAAGATAAGATTGCGCATGTTGTCGATCACTGGCTCAATCGAATCATAGGAGGATTCATCACCGAATTCGCAGTAGATACTTCAGTCAGCTATAGCGAGGCAGAACGATGCTTCGTCAAGGGATCACGAGGTAAGTACATTAAATCTTTGAACACTTGGATTAAAATGCTACTGTGTGAAAAGCGGGTTATGCAAATAAATTGATGTTTGGGGCTACGAGGAGTGGGAGAATCTAAAAAGATGAAGGTAGCATAGAACTAGACGCCAAGAAGTGCGATCAATCTAATAAGACAGAGAATTCTGTGCATACCACCCCCACCCACATCACCACCAATTTCACCGTCTTCACCCCCGTCTTCGTCCATACCACCTCCACCACCACCGCAAAGTAGTATGGCGAGCGCGATAAAGCTACCAGTGTTCAAGGGAGTAGGGAATGAAGATCCGAACTAGTTTTGGTTCATGATAAAAGTTTTATGGGAAGCACAGGGTATCACAAATGATAATATAAAGAAGGCAACATTGGTCAGCACTATGTAGGATCGTGTGCTGACCAGGTACATTAAGAATTCCAATGACAATCCGAATGTGAGGATTGCAGATATCCAAGATGTGCTACACAAAGAATTTAGTAGGCCAAATTCAGAAGCACAGTCGATTATTGGATTCAAGGAAATAACAATGCTACCAGGTGAGACCCCATGGGAGTTGGATCAAAGACTGAAGTGCACAATTCGCGAAGCAAACATGACGCTAACAGAGGGGCAACACCGCAAGTGGTTTGTAGCATCGTTAATGATGCATCTACGGAATGCGTTGTCGCAACAAAGGCTAACCACTCAAGCCGAGGCTTTAGAGGTCGCGATGAGATTGCATGAGACTCCAATATGAGATCCTAACCTGGGAGTTTAGTGGATTTACGTGTAGTTGAAAAATTGTGCCTTGAGATGCAAAGTTTGAAACAAGGCAGAACAACTCGCCTAGAGATGTGCGATGAGGTATGGTGCAAATGCAAGGGCTAGGGGCATGACAAGGATCACTGCTCGATGTTCGCAAATTACCTTGCGGGAAGATGGCCAATGTCACTAAAACCAGAGGCACAAGCAGGACCAAGCGCGACGCCTATACTATGGTGTGCGATTTGTCAGATAGGAGGAAATCATGCTAGAGATAACTGCCATCTATTACAAAAGTATACGCAGAATTCATAGCATTTGTTCTGTAATTTCTGTAGGTCGGTAGGACATGATGAGCACACCTATTGAAGTTATGAACTGATGATGGACCAAACTTCTACCTATACGCTTCAGGCTGAAACACAACCCCTTGATCAAAACGTAGAAATGGTGCACATCGGATTTCAGGGGTGCAAACGAGGCTGAGGTGGAGGAGGACCAAGAAGAAGTCACAGACAACTGATATGTTACAATTGTGGAGGGTTAGGGCATTATGCTTGTGATTGTATGAATCCAGCATGACCAACATGCTTGTATTGTACGTTGTTTGACCATGAGACGGAGGATTGTCCCACATTGATAGCAAGGTTGTGTGATAAAGGAGCACTTCAACCTCCCTCGACTTAGAACCTAGAAATGATGAGGTCTGAGCCACGCGAGGAATACCGTAATGTAAACATCGTGCTCCGGAGTGGTATTACAATAGGGGATGACAAAGGCAAGCAACCTGGAGAAAGCACCTGGGTTCACAAGGCTCCAATGAAGGAACCATAATTTGATTTAGAGAAAGCTAAGGCGATCTTCATGGAAGCTAAGAGGAGCTTCATTGATGCCTCCACTTGGGGAAGTAAAGACAGACTGGAGCTAGAAATGGACCCATCGATGCTCACTATGTTCTTGGAGACATGCATGAAGCTGCTGCGTGACAGAAAAGCTGTAAAGGGGCTGCAAGAAATCATAACTAGATGCGTTGGGACCGCGCCAGGAGAACCACACATTGTCCGGAAGCTCGGGAAGCACACAACGCGAACAAGAAGGGAAATGAGATTGATCGCATAGATCGGGGAATATGAGATGGACCAAGAGATTCTGGATCTATGATCGGATGTGAACATCCTACCAAAGCAAACATGGGAGTGCATGGGCAGGCCTACGCTGCAATGGTCTCCTATCCAACTGCGGATGACGAACCAGCAAAAGATCTTACCTATGGAGAGATTGCAGGGAATCATATTAGATATCAAAGGAGAAAGTGCACTAGTAGATTTTGAAGTCATTGAGATTGTTGATGATAGCAATCCCTACCCCACACTATTGGGAATATATTGGGCCACTGACATGAATGGAGTGATAAATCTAAAGAAGCGCAAGATGATCTTTGAGAAAAAGTCACTGTGCATAGTGGTACCTTTAGACCTTGCAGAAGGATCACGCTACACGGAGCTGGTGCGTGACTACGATAGCGACGATGACTTGGACTGCATCTACAAAATAACCCTGTGCAAGTAGGACTGGGTAAATCCAACTGCGGATGGTTGAATCTCTTGGGAGCGCGAAAGCTCCTACACCTCAGATTCTTACAAAGAGATAGAACGATGGTAGAACCGGTTACACGAGGTAACCACGCTCAACTGTAACATGATGACGAGGTTGTTGTGCTACATAGCAACAAAGGTAAGGGACCTGCCTACGTATGACGGGTTAAGCGAGGTGGATGACTTCCTCGAAAAAAAATGAAAGAGAAGTACTGGAACAACAATGTTTCAACGCTCTAAAATGGGTACTGCGAACTATGCTCGCAAGATGGTGGGGTACGAACCAACGAAGGTTTGAGGACTGGCACGAATGTAGAAGGATGATGCGTATGTAGTTTGGGAAGCCTCAGATGCGGTTAAAAGACAAGTATGACGGATGAGATGATCCACGTGCACACCTCGCAAAATGCACAAAGGTCTATGGGGAAGAGACACAACCTGAGTGGGTGCACTTGTTCTGTCATACCCCTGATACTATAACCATGAATTGGAATATAGAAGCAGAGCTCTGCCATGGCACGAACAAACGGGATATCTTGCACAAAGAATTCCTGTTAACCTTCTCGTTTGAGGATCGTTGGTGGGATACTGTTGATGACGCGCTACGAGCAGTAAAAGAAACTATCTTTAAAATACCCCAGGAGCCAATGGAAGTGGTTCAGCCTGAATGGGCGACCCAGCTGAGCTACGAGTTGGAGTTTTACAACATAAACATTGAAGAAGATGACAAAGATCTACGAAAAGTTAACATCCCAGAAATTGAAGGCTATCGCGAGGTTCAAGGGCCATTGATTGAAGACCTTGACATTATCGTGCTAGAAGATAGGAGCAAGAGCACCTTCGCGACTAAGTGGGGCTGCTTTCAATACACCATTATGCTATTTGGGTTAAAGAATGTGCCGGCCATCTTTTCACGCATAGTTGTTGCAGAATTCAAAGAATATATCCACAAATTCCTGAATGTCTATCTGGATGATTGGACTGTATTTGGATTGGTTAAGCACCATGTAGTGAGCTTACACTTGATGTTGGATACTTGCCGACGACACCAAATCGCGTTGAACCTCAAAAAGTGTACGTTCCTCGTTCCCTTTGGGAACTTGTTGGGACATGTGGTCTGCAAATAGGGACTAATAGTAGACCCCACGAAGATTGTAGTAATTTTGAATTTGGAAGCACCACGAAGTGTTAAATAGTTGTGCGCTACCTTGGGACATACGGGGTACTACATGAAGTTCATCAAAAGCTATGACCAGATCACCGCGCCAATGGAGAAACTGTTGAAAAAGGATGTCACTTTTTGCTAGAATTATGATTGCATGAAGAGCTTGGATGTACTAAAAGAGAAATTGGCCTCCACCCCAATCCCAGTCTTCCCAAAATGGGATGTGGAGTTTCATGTCCATGTTGACACATCATGCATAGCGTTGGGAGAGGTGCTAACATAAGAAGGTGGCGAGGGCTTGGATCACCCTATCACGTTCGCAAGTCATAGGTTGTCCAAAGCGGAAAAGAACTATTCCACAACTGAACGTGAGGGGTTGGCTAAGGTGTACGCGCTCCAAAAATATCGACACTACTTGCTAGGAGGACATTTCAAGATGTATACAGACCATTCCGCGCTAAAATACTTGGTCAATAAGCCTATGTTGGGGGGGCGCATATGCAGGTGGCACTTATTGTTCCAAGAATATGACTTTGAGGTCCTGGATGCCTGAACGCGGGATCAGATAACTTGTCACATATTGAGATGAGAGAGGAACCTACTAGTTTCGAGGAAGTATTACTTGACGCACAACTCTTTGCTATGCGCATCGCGGATGGGCATTTCGAAGATATAATCCACTTTCTGACAATGGGGACTATACTGAAGTAATACTCCATCCAGCAGAAGAAGGAATTGGTGGTGCGCGTGGCTGATTTTTCTGTCATCGCGGGGAACCTATACAAAATGGGAAATGATGAGATACTGCGAAGGTACATACCTAAATTTGAACGAAGTCAGATCCTCGCAGAATCGCATGGGGGCACTGCAGGAGGACAAAATGCCAGATGAGTGACCGCGCAAAAGATTTTTCGTGCAGGGTTGTGGTGGCAAACCCTTCATCAGGATTCAAAAGCACACTATAAGGCATGTGATATATGTCAAAGGATAGGTAAACCATCGCGGAGGAATGAGTTGCCTTTGAATCCACAAATGCTGTTGCAGCCCTTCGAAAAGTGGGCAATTGACTTTGTAGGACCTATCAAACCTCAGGGAAAAATGGGTGCGCGATACATTATCACCACAACAAAGTACCTGACTTGTTGGGTGGAAGTGCAGCCGGTCAACGGCTGCACGGCTGCGAAGTTTTTGTTTGAACACGTGTTGACTCGATTTGGCCATCTGAAATTCTTAATGAGTGATCATGGTACACATTTCCTGAACGAAACCATCAGCGCACTAACAGAAGATTTTCAAGAGTATCATCAGAAAAGCACACTGTATCACCCACAAGCCAATGGGACAGTAGAAGCATTCAACAAAATACTGTAAACTGTGCTAAGCAAAGTATGCAACACGTAGCGAGGCAATTGGGACCTCCGCGTACCTACAGTACTATGGGCTTATAGGACAATGTGCAAGAAACTGATGGGACAAACACCTTTCCGGTTGGTTTATGGTGTGGAAGCTGTCATGCGAATGGAGTATATGGTACTTAGTCTGCGCATAGTAGCACTCATAGGTATAATAGACGTGAAGCCCTAGAAGAGAGGCTTGCACAGTTGGAAGAACTTGAGGAGGAACGGTTCCTGGTTGGCTTTCATCAGCAGGTGCAACAGTAGCATGAGAATTCCTGGCATGATCACCATATTAAGTTGTGCACCTTCCAGGTAAATGATTTATTGCTGCTGTATGACAGTAAATTTGATAATTTCCCAGGAAAGTTCAAAATGCATTGGCTAGGACCATATGTTGTTAAGGGTCATAGATGGGGGCGCGATATAGCTAATCAAACTAAATGGAGATCCTTTCCCATGCAAAGTGAATGGAAGCTGATTAAAGCCCTACACGGGTGGCCTGGCTATATGACTAGCCGGCAGAAGCACACTCTTCGTGCTCCAAGGATCTGGAAGAAGGCGCGGTACTATAAACACATACAGGGGATACACGCATAGATGCAAATAAGCAGTTTCGACACTGTGGTCTTAGAGCAACATGTAAAGGAGATCCAACAAGCAGCAACTCAGTGTGTTGCTGACCTTGCTGCAGTCCGAGAAAAGTTGGAGGGACTCCGCACAAAGATCTCCGCGCTGACAGAGTGACTCGAGGGCGAGTCACGATGTTTGTGTTGGGGGCCTACTGTGCATGGAATCCCCCCAAGGCATGTTTTGGAGCTTAAAGCCCAAGTTTTGACTGAATCGTTTTGTAAAAGCTCCGCGAAGTGCGGGCACGGGGCGTGAAAATATAATAGAGTCACATGGTTGTCCACCCTAGTTTTTATAATGTAATGTCGGCTGGATAGACCTACCCATGGTTCGCGGACCATGGGATTGTATAAATGGAGTGAGGCTCTAAGTTTAGAAGAGAACGAAGAAACTTATAGAAGGGAAGCATGAGACGTCTAAGTGATTGAGTCGAAGTGTAAAGTGTGTATGTGGGTCGTAGAGTAGGAGAAGGCTCTGCAGCTGAGTGTGCGGAGGCCTAGTAGCCCGCAGTTGAGTGTGCGGACCCCTGCAGCTGAGTGTGCAGGGCAGGTTGAGTCTGTAACCATTGGGAGAATCAATAAAGAGAAGTTTTTCTATAATTCTATGTATATTTCCCTGGTTTAATGCATGATTAGATATAGCTTGCAAGTATACTATTTATTTACCATGCGATCGTGTATGAATGTTTTGTAATTATAACTTAAGACATTCAAGTAGGTGAAGGTAATTAATTAACACTGGAAGATAAGTGTAAGATCTTGAGTAATAGCGTAGAGTGCGGCACAACCCCTGGTTAGGGTTGTGTGAAAGTAGTGTATCAGGCCGCAAGGAACGAGAAGTGCGTGAAGCGACTTGCACGCAGGAAGAAATAGAGAACTAGTCATACCTATCAAACATCTCAAGGGTGCGGAAACCTGGTTCTATCACCCTCCCATACTACTTCGGGTGAGACCTCAGCCCGCGCTCCACAGACTGTTGCTGAAAGGGCTAGTAGTATAGGGATTTGTTAGGCTAATTAACTCCAAACTTGGGTCAGGCCCCAACAAGCCAACACAAACTTTACTTCTTTTGCTAGAGCTTTGTGAACCCAAGTGCTATCTTTAGGTTGTTTGCCTTTATCATCTCGCATCATAATTCCACTTCGGAGCACAATATTCACATTAGGGTCTTCCTCACGCGGCTCAGACCTCATCATCTACAGTTTTTGAGTTGGGGGAGGTGGTAGTGCTCCCTTGTCGCGTATCCTGCTATCAGCGTAGGACAATCCTCCGTCTCATGATCAAACAAGGTAAAATCCAGATACGATGGACGCGTTGGGTTTGTATAATCACGGGCATAATGTCCTGGCCCTCCGCAATTGTAGCATATAAGCTATTTGTGACCTCTTCCAGATACTCCTCCACCTCGGCCTCATCCGCGCCCCTGGAATCCGTTTCGCGCCATCCCTGCACTCTGGTCTAGGGGCCGCGTTTCAGCCTGAACTCTATAGGTGGGAATTCTATCCATCATCAAATCATAGCTTCTACACATGTGCTCATTGTGTCCTACCGATATACATAAATTACAGAACATTTGTTGCGAATTCTGTGTGTACTTTTAAAACAAATTGCAGTTGTGCGTAGCATGCTTTCCTCCTATTTAACAAATTGCGCACCACAAAGCAGGCGCCGCGCTTGGTCCTGCTTGTGCTTCCGGCCTTAATGACATCGGTACTCCTCCTATGAGGTAATTCACGAACACCAGGCAGTGGTCCTTGTTATGACCCTAACCCTTGCATTTTACGCACCACATCTCTTCGCGCACTTCTAGTCGAGTTGTCCTGTCTTGTTTCAAACTCTGCATCTCAAGGCATAAGTTTTTCAACTACGCATGGATTTGCTGAAATCCTAAGTTAGGATCCTGTATTGGGGTCTCATGCAGCCTCTTCGCGATCTCCAAGTCCACTCCCTAAGTCGTTAACCTCTGCTATGACAACGCGTTCCTTAAATGTGGCGTTAGCGATGCTACAAACCATTCGCGGTGTTGTCCATCCGTCAAAGTCATATTAGCCTCGTGAATTGTACACTTCAGCCTCTAATCCAGCTCCCAAGGAGTCTCGCCTGGTAGTATCGTGATCTCCTTGAACCCAATGATCGATTGCGCCTCTGACTTCGGCCTACTAAATTCCTTATTTAGCATAGCTTGCATATCTGTGATTCCTGCATTCGGATTATCACTTGAGTGCTTAATGTACCAGGTCAACGCACGATCTTGTAGGGCACTAACCAGTGTTGCTTTCTTTATGTTATCATCCATAACTCCTTTCCCTTCCCATACAACTTTTACCATGAACGAAAATTGGTCTGGATCTTCATTTCCCAATCCCTTGAACACATGCAACTTTATTGCACTTGCCATATTGAATCATTGTGGTGGTGGAGGTGGTACAGGTGAAGATGGAGGTGATGGTGGTGAAGTTGGTGGCGGTGTGGGTGGGGGTGGCATGCGCGGAATTCTCTGCTTTATCAAATGGATTGTACTTCACAGAGAGACCTTCACAAGCTCTTCCTCATCCCCTCATGGAGGTGAAATCAAGGGGCTACTCTTTGGTCCCTTACTTCCTTTGTTTATGTAAGTTTTTCCACTTCGTGTAGCCCCGAACATCAATGTAACTGCATAATCTGATTTTTGCACAATAGCATTTTAATCTAAGTATTCAGGGACTTTACATACTTACCTCGCAGTCCTTTGAGAAAGCGTCGCTTTGCCTCGCTATATCTAACTGAAGTATCTACTGCGAACTCAGTAATGAATCTTGCTATAATCCGATCAAGCCATTGATCAACAGTGCGCGCAATCTTATCATCTGATGCTTCCAATCTGCGCACCAATTCTGGGGTTCACACAATAGGTCCATCAAGCTTCCGCATTCCTTGGCTATCTGCTAGCTTCGCGATGCACTTGTACAGCTCAGTAGGGAAAGATGCGAAGAAGATTTTGTGGATCTCTCTGTACAAGTAGCAGCCTAACCACTCTTCCTTCGATAGTTGCGGATTCATGTTCTCTTGCATCACAAATTCATGAATTCTCTTGTCCAACCACCCTTCAATTTCCTTCTTAGTTGGATTCCAATGATACGACATCGGACATCTCTATGCAGAATTTGGTCCCAGCAATGAAACTATTTGTTGGCTTGTTGGGGCATAACCCAGGTTCGGAGTTAATTAGCCAAACAAATCCCTGTACTACTGGCCCTTTCAGCAATGGCCCATGGAGTGCATACTGAGGTCTCACCCGAAGTAGCATGGGGGGATGCTGGAACCAAGTTTTCGCACCCTTGAGATGTCTGAGGGGTCGATTTAGTCCAACTATGAAATAGCTTTGCGCAGGTCACTTCACACACTCTCCTAACCTGTGAGACCTTTGTGATCTGTCACAATCACCTTTGCGTAGCCCTAACCAGGGGTTGGGGCGATTTCATGCTGCTAAGGCAATGATCTTCACTCTTTCCCTAAGTTGCACTGCGTATCTTACTTATGTTCTTACAATCATTAGTTAACTTCGCGTAAACAAATACTTTATCTTATATTAACTTATTCAACACAAGCATATAAGTTTGTGCATCATATAAACAGTAGAAATGCAAATTATACCCAACACATTCAATGTTCCAAATAGGAAAAAGATACATAGAAATGATAAGAAACTTCTTCTTTATTACTTCCCCAATCGGTTATAGACTCGACTCACCCTGCGCACTCAATTGCAGGGGTCCACGCACTCAGTTGTGGACTACTTGGCCTCTGCGCAATCAGCTACAGAGCCTTCTCCTATTCCACGACCCAAAGACTTAACTCTACACCTAGATCAGACTCAATTCTTCGTCTTTCATTCACTCTCCTCTTTACAACTTAAAGCCTTGCTCTATTTATACAATACCATGGTTCACAGACCATGGGTAGATCTCTAAAACCGACATTTCAATACAAAAATAAGGGCAGACAACCCTATGACTCATTTAAAATCTTCGCGCTTTGCGCCCACAAAATGCAGAGTCTTTACATCGTATTTAGTCAAAACTTGGGCTTTAAGCCCCAAAACTTGCCTTGGGGGATCCCGCACCCAACATGAGGTGTTGCAGCAATTTGAGCAACAATACATGTAGAAGTGAGGGAGCATCCAGAAGAATCTATGCGAGCTGTAGATCCAAGAGAATAAGATTTAGGTGGGTCTCAGTAAGGTGAGTGACATGAAAGTGAACCTGATGCATGGAAGTAGCTTAGTCACAAAGATTGAATAGAATATGGATCTTAGAGTCTTTCCTTTTCCAAAGGGGTAAGTCTATGTTGAATCAGATGAGGATCACATTGTGCTCATCACAGTGAAGGATATGGGGCTGAACCTTACCATGCTACCCCTTTAGTCCCTTCATGATCTGCATCAGGGAGTCTCTGATGAGTTGAAAATCAGAGAGCAACACACACTCACTATCGTCAATGAGTTTAAAGTCAACAACAAGCAGCTTTTCACAGAAAAGCTAAGGCGCTGAAGGAACAAGAGGAATTGCGAACATAGCGCCAGAACCTGGTAATAGTAATTGAGTAGGCCTGCAAGTTTCTGCCTAAGCTAAATATGCTAGAGGATGCAGAGGCCTCAACCAAAGTGAGGAAATTGGTTGTTGCAGTATGTGCTTCAAAGGAGAAAGTCGATAAGGTGACTTTCGATTTTCGAATACAAATACTTAAGCTGTAGTTTAAGTTGCAGTTGACCACACCACCAGAAGTTCGGGAAGAAAGAAGTGCAGCTATAAAAGAGTCCATGGGTCAACTGGATGTCACAGTTCAAGGTTGCAACCATCTCTTCACTCAGGCATTGGGCTTATGGGATACACTGCAGGAAGATTCTACGCTGCAATAGTTGAATACAGAGATCAAGGAAGCACAACAACAATATGATGAGATTAGTATGACAGTGTGGACGTTGGCACCAGTCTAGCATTTCGAGCACTTGGGGGAAGGAAAGGCAAAATTGATGCAGATCTAGGAGTTTCAGAGTAAGCAGTACTTGCGCAAAGAATGACTTAAGCCTTAGACAGAGGAAGCCTGCCAACTTTCACAGAACATTCACAAGAAGTTGAAGGCCATGCAACAGACCCAGAGGACTACACAACTTGCAATAAAGGGGCCAACCACAGAGAAACTAGTCCAGGAGGTACAAAAAATAGAAGAACAGAGTACCACAGAGCTCTAGGCATTGAATAAGGCTGTCAGGCGGAAAGAGTCAATTTTGCGGACAAAACCAACCTCCCTAGAAGCTTAAGGCTTTCTAGTGACAAATAAGACAATTAAGAACAATCCTTCTCTAAATATGCATTTACCATATAATAAATAAAGTGTTTAGATCCTACCTGTAGTCCAACGCTGTTGTAGTAGTCCAGCCTCGTCGATCCAGATGAGCTCCTCCTTCTCTCCGAAACCTGCATTCACTAACAATCAAACGATTAAATAACACCTGAATATCTCATTAAATAAAACATATTTAACATACAGACCAAGGAGTATATGAAACAACTCATAAATAACAAATTGTTGAGAAGAATGGACTTATTTGTATTAATAGGAAACAAAAGAAACCATTACAACCTGAGCCTTGGTGTTGTGCAGGTCCCTCCCAGGGTCCAGCAAGAGTTTTCCTTTACTTTGATAAGCTCACCCACTTCCAAATGAAACAAGAAAGGATGGGAATCTCTCCTCACAAGCTTCTACAAGGAAGTCCTAATTCCAGCAGCATCTACCCTTAGGAATATTCAGCTTTCAACCTCCCCCCTTCTGGCCCAATGCCTGTATTTATAGTGCTCTAGAGGAAGTTAATCAGGTCCACCATCAATGGGATAAGCCCCTCTTTGGATGGGATAGCTCCCCTCTTTATGGGATAAGTTCCTCTTTCATAGGGATACATGAACCATCTGGAGGCGCTCAATACACGTCGAACAAGCTTCTAGAATGCTCTAGAAATGACCACAAGTAACTTTTTAAAGATGAAACTCGCACCTTTTGACCTTTACAGGAGTACGCACCCACCTCTTTACATACAGAGCGTACAAGTACGCAAGTATTGTGAACTTGGGTTGCGTACATGCAGGTAAGGTTGAGAGAAACTGCGTACCCAGAGATAAATATATTTTTAAAGACTTTCTCTCTTTCTTGAAGTTTTGACATGGAGAGCAAAGGTATAAGGCTTGCCAAGGAGGATAATATGACTATTGATGGAGCCATACTAACTGCAGATAGTCATGGTGACAAATTTAGTGTAAAAGATTTCCCCCTAAAGTGCGAAGCCTGTAATAGATTAGGGTTTTATATCATCTAGGAAGGGTGAAGTACTTTATCATTTCAAGGATTATCTTGTGGAGAGCCCAGTCGAAACCTGCAATTTTCAACACAAAATACATGTATAAGATTATATCATCGTTGAGGTAGGCATTCCCATACTCAGATCAAAAACTTTAACTAACAGACTAACTACTACTTTGATACAGGAATGATTTCGCAGTACATCATAATCATAGACTCCTGTAGACACAGTATGGATGCAACCATCTATTTATAATTGGTCTACAATATAATGAATACAAAACTCCTCGCAGCCTGGATGGTGGAAACTAGATCCAGGGTCTTCATCTCTACTTCCCGAATTGGTATGATTCTAGCCATGCGAATGAATGAGTCGATGTCGAACATGATAGAAACCACTTGATTACCAGTCGATGATGTAAACTATTAACAAGCGTGAGAGAGACCACCAGTGATGTCAATGGTTCTCAAAGTACCCAGTACAATCCAAAGCATGTGGGGTTCACTGTAGAGGTCCTCCATGATCAAGGAATGGGGAATACAAGGACAATGACAAAATTATAAGTGCGGAAACGAACGAATTCCTCTAGCCCGATGATGGGTCTAGCCAAAACAGATACATTCTATGGAAGATTTCCTTAGATTAGAACCAATTAAGAGGGCCTACCTCTTAGTCCTCTTATCTTGTTTGATGATGTCCTTGCTTGCTCGCTCCATCTATCTCTCTCTTCGCAAACAACAAAGGTGACAATAGACAAATTGTAATTCAACCTACTTCACAAGTCAAGAAACATTAAGCCATGAATATGTAAGATGAAAAAACATGTAGGAAATCAATCATTAATATGAAAGAGAGATTACAACTATTTCTCTTGACGTTGCAATCCTCCTCTGACAAGACCAGGTTCCTACACACTTCTGCTAGCATTCCATGATGGCCTCAATCAACAATAGTGTTAAGGATCTTCCCTTTAGACTTCACTGCAAACCAAATCACACTTCTCCCTCACACAACTAGATAGCTACAACTAGTAATAGCTTGATGTCTACTCCAAACCAAAATAGCATAAGCACACCAACATCAACACTAGCTTGTGCTTGGGAACAAGAGAGGTTTATATAGGAAAAATGGATGGGAGATGGATCCTCTTATCATGGAGAAGGGCTTATCCCTTGACGTAGTTCCATCATTATAGGGAAAGGAGCCCAAACTGACATCCTTGACCCCATCTGGCCAAACCATTTACCCAACTTCCGTTATGAAGCTTCTACAGCTGGAAGCTTCGACTCCTAATTTAAAAAACTTTCCATAATAGGACTGTCACGACTGAAACATAGCTCAGTCACTCCAGTTGGTGCGAGGAGTAGTGCTAATATCTGCACATCAGCGCAGGGGAGATCCCAACGCCACTGTTGGTACTGCCAAGATCCAGAAAAATGAATCCAAAGATCCATAGGAGGAGGAGCGTCTCTTCCACTCCTAGATGTGGGTAAAGGGCTCCCCGCTACAGTTCATTGTCAATAGTAGGAGCCAAAAGAACCTCATTTCGATAGAGGTCATGAAGCAGTTGGGCTTACTGACCACGACACATCCATAACCGTACACCATCGGGTGGCTTCACCAAGGACGGGATCTTCGCGTGAGCCAATAGTGTCGCCTTCCATACAACATCAAGCCCTTCACGGATGAGGTATTGTGTGACATTGCTCCCCTTGA
>APFE031470163.1:0-19433 GCA_000404065.3 Pinus taeda | reverse complement strand
AATCTCATTTTTGTTGAAAAAGGAGCGTTTTTTTTTTCATTTCCGCACATTCCCGCACTTTGTCGGTGCCTTCATCAACTTTTTTTAAAAAGGTCATAACTTCTTCATCCGGAAGCCGTTTTCAGAACCATTTGTTTTGAAACAGCCTAATTTTTCGAGCTCTTTCCATTGGAACACTTAGCAGCATCTTCAGCTTCAGTTTAAAAAAAAAAAAATGGAAAGTCCATGCCAAGTCATTCTTGACAGCACTAACTACTTTCAATGGGTAGCCTACATGAAAGATTTACTTAGAAGTAAAGGTCTCTACAGAATAGCCACGGGCCAAGAGAAGAAACCAAAAGATGAAGACAAGGTTGATAAATGGGAAAATAGACAAGATCAAGCACGTGATTTGATAGGGATGTCTATTTCTACTGATCTTAGATTCCATATTGCAGAACTTGATACTCCTCATGAAGCATTGGAACAAATCACTAAAGTTTTTGGGATTAAAAATGAAATTAGAGCCAATCAACTTGAAAATGAGTTGCTTACATTGGATCCTAATAATTTTTCTTGCATTGAAGATTTCTTGTCCAAATTCAAGACCCTTAGATATCTCTTGAAAGGTGTTAAGGTTAAGAAAGAAGATAGTAACCTTATTTATTCCATCCTTACTAAGTTGGGACCAGCCTACTCTGTATTTGTTTCCACCTTCAATTCTACAAGGGAAGCTTTCATTGGTCAAGGAAAAGACTACAAGGCCCCTTCCTTTGACTCTTTTTGTGATTCTTTAATAAGAGAACAAGAAAAACTCTTACACCTTGGTCTTCTTAATCCTGGAAACTCTTCCAAGAAAGCGTTAGACGCCCAACAGCAACCAAATTTAAAGAATCCTAAGAAGTCATATCCTAAAAAGAATGGTCCTAAACCAAACAAGGGTCCTAAGCAAACTCAGTCTCAAAATGAAAGATCATTTAAGCAAAATGATAAGACCAATAAAAACAAATGGAAGAAGACTGATAGACATTGTAACTTTTGTAATCGAGATGGCCACTTAGAATCTAAATGCTTTAAGAAGATTGAAGCCTTGGAAGCCGCAATGAAGAAACATAACATCCATGTGGAGCATTCTTCTACTTCAACTTCAACTTCATCTTCAGGAATGGCACTTTCTGCATGTCGTTGTCAATCATCTCAGTCTGGTTATGCATTAAATGTATCTTCTTCTTCTCATTCTCATGAGTGGCTCATTGATTCTGGAGCCTCTTATCACATGGCCATAAACAAAGCCATGTTTTCTTCTTTACATGATTGTAACACCAAAAATATATATGTTGGTGATGATAGATCTCTTAATGTTGTAGGGACTGGAACTGTTCATCTAGACAATGGTCAGTTTAATGATGTATTATGTGTTCCAACCTTATCCAGCAACCTTCTATCTGTATATCAGATAACTCATTCAGGTGAAGGTAAAATTGTTGAATTTTCACCTCATGATTTGTAATCAAGGATCTAAGAGATCCTAAACAGATTCTAGCTACTGGTATTGCTGATGATTCCACAAGGTTGTATAAGTTTCACAACTTTGGGTCATCAAATCTTCCCTCAGTATTTGTTGCTCATAATGATGAAGTGAGCAAACTTTGGCATGAGCGATTTGGTCACTTAAACTATCGCTCCCTTCAGCATCTATGTAAAGAATATATGGTGACAGGTCTTCCTATGGTATCTTGCAGAGATGGTGTTTGTTCAGGATGTGTACTCGGAAAACATCATCGGGACAGTTTTGAAAAACGTGCCTCTTGGCACGCCTCAGCCCCTTTACAGCTTGTGCACAGTGATTTGTGTGGTCCTCTTCCTGTTGCTTCATTCTCTGGCTGCAAGTATTTCTTAACTTTCATTGATGATTTCTCCAGACGCACTTGGGTATACTTCTTAAAACTCAAGAGCGAAGTATTTAACACATTTTTGGCCTTCAAAGCCTTTGTTGAAAAACAATCTGGACATCAAATTCTTAAGCTAAGAACTGATAATGGTGGAGAATATGTTAAAAACACATTCATCAACTTTTGCACCGAAAATGGAATTCAAATGCAACATACTGTTCCATACACTCCACAACAAAATGGTGTAGCTGAAAGGAAAAATCGCACCTTAAAGGAAATGGCTAATTGTATGCTGCAATCTAAAGGACTCAGTCTTAGTTTTTGGGTCGAAGCAATTAATTGTGAAAATTATATAATAAATCGCACTCCTACTAAGGTTCTAAAGAATATCACTCCAGAAGAAGCTTGGAGTTCCATTAAACCAGATGTAAGTCACTTTCGTATTTTTGGAAGTGAAGCATGGACCCATATTCCAGATGAAAAGCAAAAAGCTTTAGAACCTAAGAGTGAGAAATGTACTTTTGTTGGATATTCTGAAGATGTAAAAGGTTATAGACTTATTCCATTTAAGTCCAAAAATGTTATCATTAGAAGAGATGTAAAATTTGATGAAAATAAAACGGCCTGCGAGCCTAGTCCGGCGGATGTGCCACCTCTTCCTATCTCTTCTACTTTTGAAAACATTTCTTCTTCAGATGATGAAAGTGAGGATGATAATCCTCCACCACCTTCTCAGGATCCCCAACTTCCAAGATGGGTCCGTGCTACTCGGGATGCAGCAGGTGATCTTGCTGGTGATCCTACAGATCCGCGACGTACACGTTCTCAGTTTGAAAGAGCCTCTTCTTTACTGGCTCAAGCTCCAGTAAATCATGATCCTGACACTTTTGCAGAAGCTTCAGGCCATCCACATTGGGAAGCAGCTATGAATGAAGAATATCATTCATTGTTGGCAAATGATACATGGGATCTTGTTCCTCTACCAAAGGGATGCAAACTTGTTAGATGTAAATGGGTTTACAGAACAAAGTATGGACCAGATGGGAAAGTTGATAAACATAAAGCTCGTCTTGTTGCTAAGGGCTTTTCACAGGTTGAAGGCATTGACTACACTGAAACCTTCTCCCCTGTTGCCAAAATGAACTCTATCCGCCTTGTTCTTTCCCTTGCTGCCTCTTTAAAATGGGAAGTCCATCAGATGGATGTTAAATCTGCCTTCTTGCATGGGGACTTGCATGAAGAAATCTATATGGAACAACCCATTGGCTTCATCCAAACAGACTCCAGCCTTGTATGTCGACTTAAGAAATCTCTTTATGGTCTCAAGCAAGCTCCTCGGGCTTGGTATGCCAAAATGGATAGCTTTCTTTTAGAATCTGGTTTTTCTAGGTGTTATTCTGACAATACTGTCTACACCAAGAAAATGGGCAACTCTCTTATCATCCTTGTTCTTTATGTTGATGATCTTATTCTTACTGGTAGTGATCCCAACCTTATAAACCATGTGAAGTCCAGCCTTAAAAAAGAAATTTGAAATGACAGACTTAGGACACTTACACTATTTTCTCGGTCTTCAAGTCTTGCAATCCAAGGAGGGTATTTCCCTTTCCCAGTCCAAGTATGCTTGTGATATTCTTCGTCATTTTCACATGGAAGATTGTAAGCCAGCTCCTTCTCCCTTTCAGTCTGGATTCAAACTTTCAGTCTCTTGTACTTCTCCTGAAGTTGATGCTACCTTATACCGTCAACTTGTAGGAAAACTCTTGTATTTAACCCATACTCGTTCTGACTTTTCCTTTGTTGTTGGCCTTGTTGCTCGTTTTATGCAAAACCCCCGTGAAAGTCATTGGAAAGCAGCTAAAAGAATACTTCGTTATGTTCGAGGTACAGTATAGTTTGGGATTCATTACAGTGCCAAAGCAGCTTCTCTATTAGTTGGTTTCACTGATTCTGATTGGGCTGGTGACCCTGATGATCGGAAGTCTACTGCCGGTTATGTCTTCACTCTTGGTTCGGGACCTATTACATGGGCTTGTAAGAAACAGGCTGCCATTTCTCTTTCGTCAGCAGAAGCAGAGTATCGTGGTGCCGTGGAAGCTAGTAAGGAAGCCTTGTGGCTTCGTCAGATCCTATCAGAATTTGGCTTTGAGCAGCAGCATCCGACTACACTTTGGTGTGATAATCAAAGTGCCATTCAGCTTTGCAAAAATCCAGTTCAGCATCAGCGCAGCAAACACATTGAACTTCACATGCACTTCATCAGAAAGCTCATTCATGACCATGTTCTTGAAGTGCAATATTGTTCAACAGATGATCAGGTTGCAGACATGTTCACAAAGGCTCTCACAGAGGCGAAGTTCACTAAACTTCGATATATGCTTGGAGTTCAGGAAGTTGTCACTAAGGGGGGATAGGCTCTAGTGCCTCCTTCCTTCTCCTATTGTGTCATATTTTGTAAATCCTTCAATCCTATCCCAAGTTGTTCTTAAGGGGGGATGTTAGGATATTCCGACACATAGGAAATAGTTAAGTTCAACTTGGTCTAGTATAGAGTTAGGTATAGATTTAGGTAAAGTGTGTTTCTTTACCGTTGTACATTTTGTAACTTACAATCCGACGGTCACGATATGTAGTGATCCAACGGTTCATTCTCTCCTCGATATTACCGACACTTGGTTCGTGGCTTGACACCCGATTGGTCCATGAATTCTATTTAAAGCGCATGGAGGGTCATTTGTAGGTTAACCGTGCATGAGAGAAGCTTATGTAAATTTTCATTCTTTTATTAATAAATTGCACGTAGTAGCCACGCTGGCGCAGGCCGTGGACTTTTCCCTCTTTGAGGGTTTTAACCACGTCAAAATACTGGTGTATTGATCTGTGATCTGTTTGTGAGCGGTGTCCTTTTGGTGTTCTATCTGAGGAACTTACCCTGTATATTCCTACAGTGATGTTTGTTTCATGGTTGGAAGAAAAACCTAAATCTTGTTGTGTAGTTACAACAATCTTGTCTTTCTCGTTGTTATTAAATTTTTTGGGTCTCATTTCAGGATGAAGTTCCCAATGGTGGTCTTCATCATGGCATTCTTTACGACAATGCTTAAATGTGATATTTTCTCCTTCTTTCTAAACTACAACATTGTTTTTATCTTTTCCTTTAAATTTACCTTTTCCTTTTTCTCCAAAATTGAATGACCCCTCAGTAGTTTCTTCAGAAACATTTTTCCCTCTTGCCTCTAAATGAGTTGCCTGATGATAAACTTCATGTAGTTTTGTAGGGTTAAACATGATAATTGTATGTCTCAATTTATTATCTAATCCTCTAATGTATTTAAGCAAAGTATCTTGTGAGGAAAAATCTACACTCAAAATCAAAGCTCTTTTCGTAAATTCTTGAGTATAAGATTGCACTTTTTTATCCTTAGCTTGCTTAAAGTTATTCTAATCCATAATAGCTTTATGCGTGTATGGTAATGGATAAAATTTCCTTCTTATTGCAACAAAAAAATCATTCCAAGAGGATGAAAACATATCATGTTTCTTCATGTTCTCTTGATTTTTGGCTTCCCACCAAATAAGTGTTGCACCTTCGAATCTAAGAGAAGTAAGTTGAATCTTGGTTTCATCATATTTGATTCTTTGTATCCTACAATACACTCCAATCTGATGAATCCAATTATCTAATTTCTCAGCATATACTTCTCCATTCTACATAGGCAATTAAAACTTAATATCAAGCTTCAGCAAAGGAGATTTACCATGTGCCTTTCAAGAATTTGGAGGCGTTGGTTTTTGTGAAAAGGTAGGAGAAGTAGAAGATGAGGATGAAGATGAGGATGAGGATGATGGAGGTGAAGGTGGTGGTCTATCACCATTCCCTCAATTCCCTTGGAGTCTTGTCTCCTTTTCCTCCATCTCCTTTTGAAGGTTTTGAGCTCTTCCATACAACCTTGCATTTCTCTCTTCATAAAGAACCTTTACCATTTCAAACATCTCAAAGAATGCATTTCTGAAAATTCTTTCATCTTCAAACATCCCTTCAGGACCTCTTCGTTTTCCATAAATATTGAAGCTTGAGGTGTGTTTGTTCTCCTTGAAACAATTTGAGGTCTTAGCTCCACAATTTCTCCTTCTCCTCTTTTGAGCTTCAACCTTGTAAACCTAAAAAAAAAAATAAAAATAAAAATAAATAAAAATAAATAAATAAATAAATAAATAAAATTAAAATATCAAACCTTCTCAATAACCTATGATTTTATACCAAAATGATCTGTAACTGAAAACTTGAATATTTTTAACAATTTTCAAGTGAAAATTATATGTGTTTTGGGTAGAGGACCAATTTACTAAACACACAAAACAAGTGAATTTAACCACAGTTTACATACAAACATAGACAAAATAAGCAGATCTGAGACACATAAACAAAACATGATAAAGGAGTTCAACCCTCTCTTATGCTACATCTCCTGGGCCAGCTTCCAATGTAGGGCCTCTTTCCTTAACTACTCAGAAGTGTGTTTGCATGCTTTTACATAGCTCAAACAAAAAAATTAATGTCTCCAATGGGTCTAGCATTGTCAAAAACCCCCATCTGGGTTTTTTCTACACTTCATTTGGACAAAAAATTGAATAAAGTATGTCTATTTCATTTTTTTTTCCAAATTCCCTATCTAATCATCCTCCAATTTGGCCCAAACCTAGCTTGAGTGCCCGAAACCCGAAACAAACATGCAAAAATGGCCTACAACCCACCCAACGGTGAAATTATGTGATGGTTAGTCTACCCATTAAGCCCCATGTCCCTAAAATTTTGGTCAATTGGCACACATATGACTGCATTGGGGGCAGAGATTCCAGGGCCTAACTCCACACCCTTTAGTTTTACCATGTGTCTGGTTATATAGGGTCCTGGTGACAAGGGGATGGCCCCCTTACCTGTGCACATTTTGGGTACTAAGTTATTCCTAAGGAATCAATTCAGTCCTCTCCCCATTAATCTATCAACCTGAGGTTCATATTTTTATTGCAAGGCTGTCGGTACAATCTATGTAGGGATAGAACTTTAAATTACAGGAGCATGTGTAAGGCTACTAGAAAGCATATGCTAAATAAGAGTTCTCGAAGAAAATACTAAATATTATCAAACCATAAAAAGAGTGAATCTTTTACACAGAAATCATAAACTGTCTTGAAAGTGGATGATAAGGTCTATCAAATCGCTATTCCTTATCACAAATCAAAGCTTCAGAATATTTAATAATTTTCGAAGGGAATTTACTAATTACTACAAGTAATCATAAATGCTAACAATAAATGCGAAATTACTCTATTATGCGGTAATTCTAGAATTTCACATAGCTGGATCGTTACATAACTAAATCACACAACTAATGAACACATTTAGGACTTGGCACAATGAAGTATTAAATATCACAACTCACACAAAGCACAACAATCATTCAACACGAAAATGAAGAAATACTAATACTAGAACAATCATTTAGTGTAGAAAGGAACAATTAATAATTCTAGAGCAATCATTCAATGCGGAAAGGAATAATTGATAATTCTACAACAATCATTCAATAGATCTTTTTGCACATAAATTAACTCAGATTATAGCTTTATGATATCTTAAATATCTAAATTAACTAAGATACTATTAACTTCTCTTCTAGAACTTATACCTCTCGAATTATCATAAACTAAAGGTAAAATGCTTAAAAAGTAGCTTATTAACTAAGGAAACAAAGAGAAGAAACATAGCATTTCTATGGCCCAACATCACCCCCCAACTTACCTTTTTGCATGTCCGCATGCAAAAAGATGATTAACATGTAGAAGTGTTAAGGAATAAGTTGGGTAAGATTCTTCACCATCATACCAAAACCCATTTCTCTTTTGGATTTCCTTGAAGGCCGTAGTTTTGTCTTTTTCAGAGAGCTCATATTGAGGTTGGAAAACATCTGGAGGGTACCAGATGATAGGGAATCTATACCTGCAACCAATCCATTTAGTTCCTTCATACATGACATAATGAGCATATTCTCGCACTCTATTGGTTGTTGCCTGAAAATTTCGGTAATTGAATGGATACTTGTTTTCACCTCGCTGGAGGACATCTTCCATCATTGTTTGGCTACATTGAGGACTTATGTTTTGATTGCTTCAAATTATTCCAAACCAACCTAAAGAACATCATTATTCACATGTGGAAGAGCAGGAACAACCCCTGACTGTTCCATAATTTTTTTGTGTTTAATGAGGGTGTGCAAAGGGCGCCTTCATTCCCCTCTGACCAAGAGGTTGAGGCAATTTTCCCTTTTTCGGTATATGTAATGAGATTTTAACCACTTACTTTGATTTTTAGCAAAAGAGATAAAGCCCTGGAATTGCACATGACCAATAAAGGGCTAGGATTTTCATCTCTCTAGTCTTCTAAGAAACATTTATGCATGTAGAGTTCACACAAAAATTATTTTACATGCTCATCTTGTTTTTGTAGAGATTTAATGAAATCAGAGAAAATATTAAACTCAAATGGTTGTCTAGACCATACAAATTTAGTTTTAAGAAATATATATTGTTCAAGTAAGAACAAAACATAATACTTTGTTGGGCACCTACAAGATAAAGCATGAGAGTAAATGGAGCAAACCTCCTTGATTTTTTCTAAAGCTTTATTTAGTTGGCCTTGAACAATTTCTGTTTTCTTCTTTGTTGCCCTGAGCTTACCATAAGTCTCATCCTTCATGATGGAAAATGCTTTAAACTTCTGTAATAAATCTTGGCATTCCTTCGAGGGTATCAGTTCTCTTTAGTACCAATTTAGAATCTATTGTTGTTCCTCCAGTGTTTTATTCAACACTTGGATAGTAACGTCCATGATCAATGGGGTGTATGGAGGTATAACGTTCGTTTGCATAGCCCTATTAATGGAAATCAATGATTCCATTTGGCTCATTGCTTCAACTGTAATCATAGTAGAACTAAGGTATGGTTGGTTTTTTGTGGAAATAGTTAGGATTTATTTTATTTGTGTCTCTGTAGAATTAAGAAAACTTCCACTTTAGATTTCAAATATCCTAGTTTCCTATTTCTTCTTATGACATCTTTTCATGTTTCTTAACCATTTTCTAAGTTGTTCCACTTTCTTTCGTAGTTTCTGGTTTTCTTGTTTTAGCAGCCTTATTTATTGGTTGGTTCTTCTTTCTGTTCTTCCAATAGGCTTTTCAATTTGTGCAGTAGAAGTAGAGACAACATCAATAGCATTTTCAGGTTCCTTCATTGAGATTATTTCATGAGGAGGAAAAATTACAGATTCTATAGGGTCCTTATCGAATTGAACTGTATCAATTGGGTCATTTCTCATCCCCTAATGTTCGGGTTCTTTAACAGTTTCTATGGAGACTCTAGTTCTTTAACAATTTTGACAAATTCTCCTGATTTTTCTTGACAATGGGGGGTTCTCAGGGTTCTCTGAGGACTACAATATCTTAGTATCATTGGAATTAGGAGTATAAGCTGAAAAAGTGGGAGTAGGAGTTCGTTTAGGCATATACTCCAAACAACCTATGTCCTTCTCAGAATTGAAAATGGTTACCATATAATCCAACACTCGGGCTATCTCATCTTCATGGATTTTGGGTGAATTATCTTGTTCTGTCTCTTGGGCTTAAGGGGATTCCTGGAATATGTTCTCCTCTAGTAGTTATTTGCTAGAGTCTATGAATTTCCTTGGTTTAGCGAGTCTATAAGACCTTCTTGACCTAGGAAGTAGGGATACTGTAACAAACACTAATCTCTTCTCAGTCCTAGTTAAATTTTTTGATACTGAGGTTTGAACTTGTTCCTGCATGACCCTCTCAGCTTCTAGTTGCTCAGGTTCTATTGCATGTGCTTCATTTTAGGGTGGTAACTCATTATGTTCTACTAAACTGTTCCAAGTTATCTGTAATTGGTTTAATTACCTACTGACTATTAACTTTATAAGGCAGTGATGGTTAACCACCAAATTCTAGTCCTTTACCTTACCAATTCTAGCAACTACTTCATGCAAAACGGAATTTAGAAATAAATGAAAGTTTATGGTTACCTTTTGTTTCAACATTTCCAGCAACTTCAAGTGTCAAGGTCTTACTACATCGTAGTGGCCATCTCATGTAATATACCTCTGCACTATCTCTACTAACTCCTTCCGTGGTTTTGGGAAGGAAAAAGGGTGATAACCTTTGCCTTTCCAGACCAATTCCTTACTAGGATCCATAAACAATAGCATAGAACTTTGTAGTTCAATATGCCTGTCTACCCATCTTTCTGCTTTGTGGAAAGACCCATAACTTATCCCATAATTGTCTCATTGACCATTATCTATCTTCCTCTGACTGTTGTTACTCCATTACTTCAATTCTATAGAAACTCTAGAGAAACAGAGTTATTCCTTACAGCCGAGAAAAATATTTGGTCCATCCTACCTACTCCAAAATTCTTCGAGCTTATTCAGTAACCTGTAGTTGAGGTGGTTCGCTTCAAATTGACTGACCACCCATACTCAAATCTATTCTTTCTTAAGAAAATGGTTAGCAGCTGTATACAATGTTTAAATGAAAATTAGTAACATTCAGCATAACATATGTGAAGAAGAAAACTGCAATAATTAACCATTTGTGTTAAGTGTGCTAGTCAAATCATCCATGTGATTTCCCTTGCCCCTCGAATGTGGAAATAGTCAACCACGACCTTTTCAACAAGTAAAGTCATTCATTACATTAATACAATTAATTATCATTATCGAGGGTGGTAAAATCACATGATAACACTTGGTGTAATGATAAGGCATACTTAAGATAGGCTTACGTAGGAAGATATTTGTGAGATTAAAAGCATATAAAAAAAGAATAAATCATGGATAAAACAACGTGCACATGAAAATTAGCTTTGAAGAAGAAAAATAGAGTAGATTTAACAAAATTTGTTTATATATAAAATATATGTGTTCCCAATGCCTAAATAAAGATTTGTTTATATAGTTTAAGATTTACCACCTTAGTGTTTATAAAATATTTCCATATAGGTGATGGTGATTCCTCCTTGATTAAAAGAAAAGGAAGTCAAAATGACACAATATTGATATGGAAATCCCAATTATACTTCATTACCATAGGCTGAGTCTCTGCAGCCAACATGCATCCATAGCCTTGACAGGGTTTCCTTTCAACTACTTGATATGCCGGTATCTTGTTTACTAAAAATTCATAACTTTATTAGAGATATTTTCTCCAAAATCCATTGTTTTAGTGTGGTAACCCGTTAGTAACAATGGCACTCACTAGATCTTAACAAAGTGAACAAGTCGGCTCGTGATGAGACCTCTTGTCATGTGACTAAAATTTCAGAGCCCACTACACTGGCTTGGTAACCATAATGTGAATTTCACTGGCTTACTATGAGACCTCCTATCCTCATAAGAGAAAATATAATCTGAATTTCTATCTTTCAATTTTTATATTTTTTATAAGCGAATGAAAAGTTAGAGAACAGGGTAGATTATCGATTCCTTAAGAGTTAGGGACAGTGTAAGAAGTATTTTGGCAAATTTTCCATTTTTAAAGTGTATTTTTCTTTCCCATAAATTTATGTTTGAAGAAAATCACCACTTATTACAGAGAAGAACAAAAAATACTTAGGTGGTAATAATAGATCATGAATAATTTATGTTACTTTAGAAAATAAGGATTTATGAAAAAATTATATTTTGACAGGATTTGTCAAATCAGATAGATTATTCTTCATAAGGTAATGAGTAAAATGAAATGTTTATCATCATGATAAATAAAATAAGAATTCTTGAAAACCACAAAGCAAATAGCACATGCAAGTAATGGCTTTTAAAAAAGGAACAATAACCATACGCAAAGGAAACAACGACTACTATGAAAGATAATCCTTGTTATGATAGAGAAACAACCACTGTGATAAGGAGTGGCAGTTGTTAAAAAGGAAACAAATGTTATTAGAATGGCATGTTATGCCAAAAAATAACAACAAATGTACCAAAGGGAACAACGAATGTGATAAACGAAACAACAACTATGACAAGACGGAACAACATCTAAGATCGAAGGAACAAAGGCTATATGCTAATAGAACAAAAAATAACAAAACAACAAGCTATGTCAAGATGAACAACAATTGTAGCTAAAGGGACATCATATGTGACAATAGGAACTACAACCACAATAAAACAACAAATGTGTCTCAAGGAAAACAACTATGATAAATGGAACAATAGATGTATCCTATTGGAACAATAGTTGTAATAAAAAAATGGCGATTGTGATGAAGGAAACACCAACCACTATGACGGAGGGAACAACAATTTTTACCTTGGAAACGACAATTGCAATCAAGAAAAATGACTATAACCAAAGGAACAACAATTATTCTGTAAATGAACAACAATTGTGACCAAGGGAACAACAACTGTAATAAGGGAGCATCGACAAAGGAACAACAAGTTGTACTATAAGGGACAATCATTGTAACCATGGGAATTACACTGTTGTCTAAAAATAATGCTATAATAAAATCAACAAGATGTTTTAGAATCAACTATCCTTCTTCCCTTACCTTTTTACTATCAAAAAGAAAAAAGAAAAAGACTAAACCAAATTCCATAATATATATATACAAAGGGAAAATATTTCCATTAGATTTCAAGGAGATGTAGTTACTGGGTTACCTTCCTAGTTAGCTACGATATGGAGATTAGAATCATTACTTATCGCATGGTAAGAAGACTCTCTTGTGAGTGGCTGGCGGTAGAGACACAATCGATGTTTGTTTGCAAGAAACGAGGTACCAGATCTGTCAATGGTAGTTAACGTTATTGTATTTTTATCATGAACTTCAGCAACCTCATAAGGTCCAAGCCATCTCATATGGAGTTTTCCTTGAAAATCGTAAAATCTAAAATTGTATAGAGGTGCCTAGTCACCTTTCTGAAATGATTTCTTTTTAATAAGACGATCATGCCCTTTGGCCCTCTATTGATGAATAACAGTTGTGCATTGGACAACAACTTGGCATTCCTTGTCTAATTTGTTAGGATGTTGTAAGTGTTTCTTCTACACTTCTGTAAAATCTAGTCCAACTTCTTTTGTAGTTTTAAGAGTCTTTATTTCAAATTCAATTGGAAAAGTAGGTTCCTTGACAAAAACGAGATGATACGGTGAATAGATAGTAGTGTTGTGCCATGTTGTCCGGTAAGCCCTTAAGGCTACTGGAATTTTAGTTGCCCAATTTTGATGATTCATGGATACACTTTTAGTTAGTGTTGCCCCAAAGACTTTATTATTTCTTTCCACTTGTTCATTTTCCTGAGGGTGGTACGACGAAGTAATTATGTCCTTGATATGATAATTTTGAAGGGTGGCTAAAACCTTATGAGCGGTAAATTGTGATCCCCCATCTGTTGTTACTATTTCTAGTAATCTGCATCGCATGAAAAGTTCAAATAGGAAGTTAATAATTGGTTCTTCAATGGCTTTTCGGATGGTTACTGCTTCAACCCACCTAGTCACATAGTCTGTCCAAAATAAGATGTACCCTTTTTGGTTCGACGGTGGACTAAAAGGACCCAAGAAGTTTAATGCCCATCTCTCAAAGGGCTTTATTACTAGTTGCAGTTGCAGAGGCATTTTGTTAGCTTGGCCAGGATGACCCATTCTTTGGTAGTTGTCATAGCCCTCCACATACTTTTTAACATATTTAAATCTCATGGGCCAGTAATAACCCATCTAGAGTACTTTGTGTCTAGTTCTACGATCAACAAAATGCCCACCGCAAGTTTCATCATGGAAGGCTTTCGAAATATCATAAATTTATTCCATCCCTAATGCATTTGCGAATTTGAAAATCGGAGCCTGTGTGCAAGAATTATCTGCCTATCCAGGAAAATTGAATGTTACACTGAATAATTAATTTCCTTTCTCATGGTGACAAATGTGCTGGCAGTCTTGTTGCTACCAGGTAATTCACCACATCAATGTACCAAGGTGTCTTTACTGTTACGAAAAATAGATGTTCATCTGGAACTTGATCATGCACTCGTGATGGATCAATTATCTTAGTTACTCGGGACAAGAAATATACAACGATATTTTCTTTTCCTTGGCGATCTTTGATGGTAATATTGAAATCCTATAATAAAAGAAACCATTGGGTCACCCAGCCATTAGTAATAGGTTTGTTAGCTAAATATATAATAGTGGAATGGATATTTTATAGAAAGACTGGATATCCTCGTATATCTGAAGAGACACAGAAGGGAAAATTCCAATTTGGTCCTATTAGTACTGGGGTTGTTGAAACCAGCTTCTTAAGATCTACAAAAGCAGCATCACATTTGTCAAACTATACGAACTCAATGTTTTCTATTAAAACATATAATGGTGCAAATATTTTTGAGAAATTTTCAATGAATCTACAATAATATTTGGCATAGCCAAGGAAATTGCAAACCTATGTTGGTGTATAAGGTGTGGGTAACTTAAGAATTACCTCAATCCTTGTCAGATCTGCTTGAATAACTATAGTAGCAATATAATGTCATAAAACTACATCTTCAGTCATTATCATATGGCATTTTTCATGACTAAGGAACAGTCGAGTAGAAATACATCGTTCAAGAACTTTTTACTAATTCTTTAAAGCTTGATCAAATTCATTTCCATACGGGGTAAAGTCGTCCATATACAATTCAAGTCCTTCATTAATTAAATTAGAGAAAATTGTAAGAGCCCTATCTTAGGGTCTGCTAACAGATCTAATTTCTTCTGAAATTAAATGCAATAAGAGGCGATAACTTACCTACTTACACGACATTTAAACAAATAAAATTTTATCATTTATATTATAATCAACATAAATTAAGGTGAATATTTCATTCTAATAAACTTTCCAAGAGTAGTCTATGGAGGGATACTTGTACCGGTGGCTGATGGAGATACCATTGTCCTACTGAACGCTTCTCTTGATGGACCCAACTGGATTTACCTCCTAGCAAACTAGGAAATAATCCCTAGCCCAGGAAACCTCCACAGGTTCCCTAGCCCTCCGAGCCCAAGTCCGACCAGATATAGTGTGTGTGTCCAAGGTGAAAGATCCAGACCAAGATAAAAATACTTCCCTCCTCTCAACAACCCAAGAAACCTCCACAGATCCCTAATGTCTCCACAATCACAACCAGTCCCCACAATCACAACCAACCCCACAATCGTAAGCAAGACCCAACTTCCCCCTTTCTCCCTTCCCCCTTCCCTTTTTATACCCTCCTTCCCTTCTCCCTCTCAACCACCTCACATTAATGTCATTAACTTCTCATCCATCCTTACAGTTGAATTCACTTCTCCTTAATAAAGTTGGGAGTACATTTGGAAATGTGACATGAATATGAAATTGGGAATTTAATGGGAAAGGACCATGTCTTCTCCCAAGTAAATCTGAAAAGTACACTTGGGAATGTGAGATGAATATATATTGATAATTAAATAGAGAGGATTATGTCTTCGCCCAAGTAAATGTGAGGGTACATTGCGGAATGTGAGATGTAATTACATGGAGAGGACCATGTCTTCTCCTTAGTAAATGTGAGGTTACATTGGGGAATGTGAAATGAATATATATACTGATAATGAGTTGGAGAGGACCATGCCTTCTCCCAAGTAAATGTGAGGGTACATTGGGGAATGTGAGATGTAATTACATGGAGAGGACCATGTCTTCTCCTTAGTAAATGTGAGGGTATATTGGGGAATGTGAGATGAATACATATATTATTTGAAATAATGGAAGGACACCATATCCTACCTAATATTCAATTTGAGAAGGTATGGGGGGAATTTGAATAATGGAAATCATGAATTTTATATTAGACCAATATTTCTCAATATTTTTAGATAATGTAAGCATTAACAATATATGTAGGATAAGATTTAAGTGGGGCATTACATACAGCCCTCCTTCAGAAAACTTCATCCCAAAGTTAGAATGAAAAGATATAAGGAGTTTGAAAGCATAGCAACCAGAGAGAGTTATGGCAATAAAATCTGATAAGTGCAACAATGACGTTACTTCCCATCAATAGTCTCCAATTGATCTATATCCTCCTATCCATCTTGGCCTACTTCCATTCCCACCCTATCCATCCTCTGCTACTTTATCAGTGGCAACGACCATACTAACCACTGATAAAACTGACATGGTGGAAGCGTCGAATATATCTACCTAAATTCCCAAGTAGGCAACTGGCAATCGTCATCACACATCTAGGGGAGCATGTCCACCATTGCCATCCCACAATTGCAGGTTTCAGAGGATACACAGTGGGAAATGCCTCCACCCCTCCTACAGAACTAGGGTCAATACCCTAATACGAACCACACTACAAAGCCGGTTGGACGTGTCATCAAATAATCCAGTCAGGTCATCTTGCCACCTATCATTTGCATTTTACTCGTGTCATAAGAGTGCATATCAAGTAGATACCAAATGTAATAGAACAATGTGCATTATACCTTCCTCATGAGATGTCTCGACCTTCCCTCAATGGAAGAGTAGCTCTCGGTTGTGATATAGTTCTTTCCCCCTACGGGTTAGCTCTCATTCATGCATTTATATAACAACAATACGTATCATAATCACACTATTAACTCTAGTATCCATGTGTCAATTTTGTAGTTCATACTGGAAACAATCATAAGTTCACTACGTCATTCATTAGATAGATCATATCCACGTAAGCCATACATGAAAAACAATAACTCTGATAAGTCATGTACTAAATAAATCATCACCCAGTAAGTCATACATCAAATATTTCCATCACCAAAATCCAGCCTAAGTAGTTTCACATGTTCAACCAAATGCATGAATATTACACAAACAAACGCATCAATATTACACAATTTTCATAAATAAATAACATGTAATTGCAAAAAAAAACCTTAACATAGGTAGCTATCTACTTCAAAATAGGCATCATAAATTCTCATGTGACATCCTTGTGGAACTCTTCGAATCAATTAGAGTTGAAACAGATTCAACTGTTTGTCATGGAAAATAGCATTTAAACCTAGATATGCTATAAGGTGGTACCAAAACCAAAATAATGGAAAGCAGTGGATTAGTGCACTATCAATTCCACTAGAAGGTGCTAGTATAAGTTTCATGCATGTAGTTTCTTTAATACCTCAATGAATATGAATAGCTCAATCTGAAGTCTATGGATGCTAGGCAATATCTTGACTTGGTCACCTACTACCTTATTCCTTTCTTAGATTGATTGCTTCTAACTCTATGCAAAAGATAAATGCTTTTCAAAAATAGTAAAGAACGTTGCTGAGGGTTTGGACGTGGATGTGCCTGTGATATCCAGATGTTATGTTAACCCAAGTATTGTTATGGATAACTTTCTCCCTTTTTATAAAGGATGATAAAAGGGACTATGTAGGTAACCCAAGCAAGATTATGTGGTATTAGGTTGTGCTCTTGCAAAGAGTTTTGAGGATGACCAATTATTCATACAAATTGGCCTACAAATTAGGTAGGATAGTATAAATTCTCGCCACCTTCACATGTAATTTTGAAGAGATCCAAATATGTAGTCAGCTTGATTCAAGACTGAAGAGGTGACCAGCTAACTTTCTAATAAAACTAGGATGTTAAAAAAAATCCAGGTACAACCCAGTACAAAAGCATTTGTATTGTGTAAATACGCATGTTGTCATGACTTCTGATAACCAAGGGACCACTAGTGTGAGTGAAAATTATTACTGAGTCACAAAAATAAATAAGAATCCCAGAACATACAAATTTAATGGAAAATTCGAAATGAGGATATATACGAAAGAAAATTGAAAAGTGGGAGATCTGAAACATTTATAAAGAGGCTCTCAATATGTTCTCCTCATAAGAAATTTATAAAAAATATTATGTTAAAAGGAAGAAAATTTTTTCCCCACTTTAAAGGTTCATAAGACATAATTGCATCGGAAACACGAATGCAGTTAACGTGCACGTTTTCTTTCACTGACGTGGAACCAACCCAAGCATTAAACAATACAATGCAGATGCCTTTGGGAAAGACATAAAAGTTATAAATGAAAGCTAAGAAACTAATTTCTATTTGATTCCAATAATAATGATCCTAACCAGTCTAAGTCTAATTTCAAGAAAAACTCAAACAAACCATACTTGAAAATTTTGTTCAGTAAGTCTCCGCATAGAAGTCTTAAATGACTTCAATGTTTATTTATTTTGTAATGTTTAGTTGCAAAAAGAGAAACCAAAAAGCTACATTTCTAAGAGAAAAGAAACAGATAAGCTAAATTTACAAAAGAAGAGAAATGCCAATTATGGTTGCAAAATACAAATCCAAAATCAAAAGCCTTAACGGAACTCATGATAGCTTTGACTTATATTGATTAGTTGTGTATTTCTGAATTTTAGTCCTTGTTCCATAAATTGTCTTACAACTTGGTTCTTTCCCTCTCTATCATTTCATATCTATCTATGAATCAGTCCAGCACCTCATTATCTAGTATAATGCACTCCGTAGATTTTCCAAACCAATCATAACGGTGATTGGCAACATAGTCATAAACGACATCCCTTAGTGGAATTGGAATAAGTTGGACACTGTTGGGAATGACAAAGCTTTCAATGCCGCTGTGAAAAATACTACAAAATTAAAGTTAGTGCTATCCAATTGACAAGAAAAAAAAAAATTAACCAAGAATTTTGTGTATTCTTCTCCCTTTAGATGCAAAAATCATAAAACATCAACATCCCTTCCAAATATCTAACTAATTGCACTTAATTTAAAAAAAATTAGTACAAAAATAAAAAATTGAAGTTGAACCACAAGTTCTTCCAGACTTCCTGGCAAACCTCCAAGCGATAGTTGAAACAATACAATGAACACTCTTTATAAGAGTAAAATTAATTTATAGATGTTTACCAGCAAACGATTCACATCCAAAGTTTCATTACAGATCAAAAGTTGTTTCTCTATTAGGTTCATTATAAGCTTTTCATTCATTTAGGGAGAAATAAAAAATAAAAAACATAATTTAAAAAAACAAACATGAACATTTCGAATTTGTAAGGAAAATGAATCAATAAAGTTTTAAACATATCAAACAAGGGCTGCCTAGGGAGATGAATTTTCTCCTAAATAACTTCATCCCTGCTCAAATTTATAATGATATCATCTTTTACCAATCACAAATTGACAACCCAGCTGCTTGGCATCCTAATTCGAAATGACCAGCCACAAATCTAAGGTGGTTTTGTACGCAACAAGAGGAGGATTTTACATGCAGCAAGAGGAGGCTCTTATATGTAGCAAGGGTAGGATTTAATCAGCAGTGAAGAGGAGCTTCTATATGCTGTCCTAAAGGAGATCAAGCCGCAATGAAGAGAGGCTTCTATACGCAGTCCAAAGGTGCCTAGCTGCTGGTCAAGAGGACCCTTAATCCACACTTAAGGGGAGGGCCT
>APFE031470157.1:0-14300 GCA_000404065.3 Pinus taeda | reverse complement strand
CCAATGAGGAGTAGCAAGACTGGCTGATTAGGTAGAGACAGATGTGGATGGAGCGGCAGAGAGGGCTACAGTGCAGGAGTCCCAAGACAATGTAGAGCTAGTAGGCTGCAACAATGTGAGAGGAACAGAAGTGTTGCACCAGTGCAGGATGGAACAGAGAGGTGTGCAATGGTGTGAGATGCATGGAGTGTTATAGGAGCTCAGAGGTTAGAGAGGGAGCACTTGTTAGCAGCAGGTAGAGCTTTAGCATCAGAGTATGTTTCTATTTCTCTATAAACCCTCCAATAATACCATGAATATAGGGGCCCTATCCCCTCGACTGTCAATATATACCTATATTATCACTAGAAAATTAGGGATATTGTTTTAGCCCCTTTTCCCACCTTTTATCAAGTATAGGAACCCTAGCTCAACCTCCCAAAATGGTTAATCTAAATGTATCTATCTTCCTCCTTGATGGTGCTCCTTTACCAAGCCCATCACTCCCACAAGCTTTCCATCTTGTAAATCATCACTCCCTTGCAATGGAATGCTTTCCATCCCGTAAATCATCACTCCCTTGCAATGGAATGGTTTGACACTTGAGTATGTAACATGTGTTTGGCATGGGAGAAAAGGAGTTCAAACTTCTAGATTAGGTCAAATTTCTCGAGGAGGCAACTCGAACCATTTTCATGAGTTGGATAGGGGTAAATTATTAGAGAAAGTTTCCTAATTTCTCATGGCGTTTGTTAGGTGTCAAGATAGGGGCATACTGCACTTAATGAAGCATAGTGCGTTAGGTGTCTATTAGATTATCACCTTTGATCCTCACCATGGAAACTTCATTAAAATGTGACAAAAATCTTACTGTGAGTAAACACATTCTCCCGAGCGAAATGATGGACACTAACAAAACATAATGGAGGATCCTGTAAAACACTTTTAGGTAAACCATGCTCACACTAACGAGAGATGAGGATATTTAATTGTCAATGTCAAATTAATGTAGGTTCATCTGTAATGCCGGTATTTTTTCTAATACCAGTTTTCTAATGTAATTTTGGTTTTCATATTATAACTCACTGAAATACATACTTAACTGAAGTTTTCTAGTAATTATAATTAGAATCGCTTCACTGAAATACATACTTATAAGTGGGCGTTTCGAGAGGTGTCGGGCATAGGGAACTTTGGAATTAACGTTTTGAGAGGCGTCGGGTCGATCAGGAGCTAACCAGCCTGCTATCAGGCCTTTAATGCGCCCGATAATGGCCAATTACCATACATATGCATGCGATGCAGCATCCATTGATGTGACACGCTGACCTGCCAGTAAACAATATGGCAAATTCCGATACATTTAGAAACATACACACATCGTGGTGGATTTGACGTGAACTGAGATGGAGTGAATGCTACCTCTACACCATTGCACCTAGAATTTCAAATTTCAAGTTTGGGCGCGGAATTTCTGCAACAGGTTTTTGAATGGGGATGCAATGGATTTTTATTTCAAATTCAAGTTTGCGCACGAAATTTCTGCAACAAGTTTTTGAATAGGGATGTAATGGATTTTTATTTCATTTTCCTCCTGGACTAATTGATGAACTCTGCCTCTCACACATTAGTGTCACACGCTGAGCAGAAGGCGCCAGGGACAACCTCACCAACAACTTAACAATACATTAACTGGCCAACTAGCTGCACCACTAAGGGCTAACTTTTCCTTCCCACCCTTATCCACTCACCATTTCTATTTTCTTCTGAATATTGTATTGATTTGTTTCTCTCGTTGTCGTGCAGTCCACCGTCAGGCGGGATAGGTAATTCACATTCCAAGTGGAATCTTCATACAGGCCGCAGATCTTGTGTCCTTTTTGAAACTAGGTATAGACCCTGCAAACGCAAGAGTTGTTGTTCAGTGTTTAGATAGAGCGGGAGAAGAAAATTGGGTAGTATCCAATTCCTTCAAAGCGTTAGAAGGCCATGTAGTGGAGGCTTTGCTAGATAAATTGCAGGTATACTTTGTTGCCCCATTGCTGACTTCGGCCTACCTCGATCACTCAGACACTCGTGACTTTGTTGTGGGGACGAGCTCGCGGGTAAAGATGACTGCACAAAGTGGTTGGACGACCAATGTCCTAATTTGGTGACATATGTTTTGTTTGGCAGTTTAATCCTCGTGTAGGCAAGCCAGGTAGAGGAAATAGCAATGGGTTTGAAAGATAGAGGTTACAGTTTTTTGTGGGTGCTTCGAAATCTTGGAACGTAGACCATTGAAGTCTTCACCATACTGCCAGAAGGCTTTCTGGATGAAACAAAAGAGTGAGGAGTGGTTGTTCCATGGTCCTCACAGCTCAAAGTGCTCTCACATCCCTCCATTGGTGGGGTTTTGAGCCGCTACTGGTGGAACTCTATTTTGGAGAGCATCTCCTCTGGCATTCCCCTACTGTGGTTCCCTCTCGAGAATGGCCAATACACGAACTGAAAACTCTTAGCAAATGAATGGAAGATTGGACTGAGATTAAAAAGAAATTGTGGGAATGAGGAAAAAGTTATTGAGAGGGAAGAAATGGCCAATACACCAACTGCAAACTCTTAGCGATGAATGGAAGATTGGACTGAGATTAAAAAGAAATTGTGAGAATGAGGAAAAAGTTATTAACATGGAAGAAATTGCAGAAAATTTGAGGAGATTGATGGAAGGGGAAGAAATAATGAGGGCGGCGAAGAACCCGAGAACAAATGGGAGTTAAGAAAGGAGGTACTTCCAACAAAAATATGGAGATTGTTGGAAATGGGTTGAAGGCCAAACTCAGGTGACGAATAGTTCCGTCATATCTAAATAATGATTTCTAATTTTGAATCTCTCTGGGTAAATTTTCACATCTTGAACCGTAAAACTTATTTCTTCTTTACAATTTGGTTTTGTTCAATCACTGATCATACTACTTCTTCGTAATTTGGTATTGTTGAATTCTGGTGCAACTATTTTAAGTTTCATGGTGGAGAGAGTCAACTATCATCAAAATTTCCTCACCCATGCTTTCCAATAAAAAATTGACTTAGATAAATAAATCGGTTTACTAAATGTTTGATGTAGGGAAAAATTATTATGCGTGAATCTGTTATTTTTTTTCTTTTTACATTATAATATTTATTTTTAATCACCCTACATCGCATTGTGATATTTATGAGATTAATTAATTGTAATATTTGTGAATTTATTTGTTATTATTTTTAATCATTTTATATTATACTGTGAGATTAATTAATTGTAATATTTATGAGTTGATTTGTTATTATTTGTATAGTACGATTATGTATTTAGATGTATTTATTTAAAAATAAGAGTTTTCAAAATTTTATTCGTTAGTATTTATTTGGAAAAATATGTTTTTCCACATTTTTTTATTTTAATTTTTATATAATATGTAATAATAATTATGATATGGGTTGATATTATATTTTAAATGTATCTATATTATTTATTTTTCAAATTAATTAAAAAAAATGCAACCAACCACCTATGTTATTTGAAAGTCTATTAATGGGAGATTGATTTGGTTTAATTTTAATTTATATATTAATTAGATTTATTAAAAAATTGTAAAAATAATAAATATTTTTTAGTTTAAAGGATAAATTATAAATAATAATAAATGTTATTTTCATCTTCTTTTACAGTTTATTTTAAAAATATAAATTTAACATAGAGGTTATCATTAATCCTCATAAGACTCTTTATTTATAATAAATTATCTATTTATTCAAAATTTATTTATAATATATATATTTATTATATATATATTATAGATATTGTTTATTTAGATTTATTTTAAACCGTGGTAAATACATCATAATTGGTGTGTTGTTTGTTTTAATACTTGATTTTTATTCTCTTTTCTTTTAAATAATATTTGATTTTTTTTATTGATTATATGATGAAGCCAAAGAGGAAAGTGCTTCTACCATTGACCTGTTATTCATTCTGGAAGGACAAAAGGGTTTTGTTCAAGTGGGGGAGCAACTTACCGTAGAACCAATCAATATTCCCTTCGAGCTAATAGATATGTTATGTGTTTCCTTCCATGGTTAAAGACTATCTCCCATAGGACCCAATATCACAAAAGTAATGAGTACCCCCATCCGGTTGTGGATTTCTCTTATCTTATTCCTATATTTTTGGACAGAGTTTCTTCAGTACATCAGTCAACCTCCCAGCGTGGCAAAGGAAAGGTTGTGGAGTTGGGGCTTACACCCTAGATCTCTTCATTATAAATGTGTGGTCGTAGTTATGGGGTGGCAAAAACACATTAAGGCAGTGGAGGTGAGGTGCAATCCTCACCCTCTTGCTCCAAGTTTCAATTTGGAGTGAGATTTATTAATTCTCATTTGCTAACTATTCAATCTGGTTTTTTTATACAACGCTATCTTTTTGTTTGACTCTTTTAATGTGGGAGAAAGGTTGTAGTTGATATTCTTCATTTTATATATCTATGTCATGGAGAATGGGCCTTTTTTTGAATTGGTAGTGGTTACTCCAGTTCACTTGTCTTGGATTCAAGAGAATTTACAGGTTTAGAGGATGTTAAACACATCCTATGGAATATCAAGTATTGTCTCAATAATATTGACTTATGTCTACATCGTTTGAGGGTTATATGGTGAAAGAGTAAACTTCACATGATCTCATAGACCCACCTAAAGATCCTACAGATCCTCCAATTGAGAGTACATAGAACCTTATTATTATCTCATCAGATTAAGCTTCACATTTCCTATCAGTTTTGGCCTTATTTAGTGTTGGTTGTTTTAATGATGCTCATGTTTGTCTTACTCTCAATAGGGAATTGGAGACATACTGGTTCTTTTGGTCAAGCAATGGTTTTTGGTGCGAGCACGACTCTATAGTGTTGTTTGCTTGGATTTTATGTTTGGTCACAGTTCCTCACAATGGCAAGGTACTAGCGAACCACACATTTTTTCAGTTTTATGCTCCGTTTACAATGAATTTTGTGGCAAATTCCTTTTCCAAAAGAAAATTTCTTCTTATCACTACCACATCCGAGACTTCTACTGTGCTTTCTATCTATGGGTCTTTCGTCCTTATGTTGTCACTATCTTGCATGCTATGATGCACGACTATTGAACAAGTCCTTATTACATGACTAGGCATATAACTATCTTTATGCATGGTTTGTTAGTTGTTTGAGTTGTTGTGTGTTAGTCCCCTAAATTGTACCCTTTTTTACCATCTTTCTGTCCTAAAAGCATAACCATTTACCCTTGTTTTACCTATCATTTACGCCCTCATCTTGCACTAGTGCAAGAACGATGACACATGTCACATTTACTTTATATTTTATATTTTTAATTCAAACTTAGCATTTATTAATTATTATTACGTGATTTCTCACTTGTAATTACTTTTGTAACTCATCGATATCTCCTATGTTACTTAATAGTTAATACTTACCTTGACCACCGATTTTAAGTGCAGAACGGATCTCGCACCAGCACCAGCACCATGATTATCGGATCTCGCACCTGTTCCAGCACCGCGATTGTCATATCTTGCACCAGTACCGCGACGCGAATCTTAGCAGCAAATCTGAATCTCTTGATTGCTGCCTATTTTGCACCACCTTAGCCATGATCACCGAACATATATGAACACAGTGGAGTCCCAGTGATAACAGCAAGTCAATCTAGAGTATTTGAGATCAAACTTAGGTGGAACGAATAGACGAAGATAGCCATGGACTGCTCTGTTAAAATATCTAATTATGGAGGTCGAGAGCTTATTTTGCAATTGGATATGTAATCTAGTGTAACGAAAGCTTATTTTGTAATGAGTTATGTATTTTGTTGTAACAAAAGCTTATTCTACAATCGACTATGTAACGCGCTATACGATACTTTTGGCCTTCGGCCAAGGATCTATATAAGAAGAAATGCAAATAGAATGAAATGCTTAATGGTTGATAGAATTGTATAGAATAGAGAATAGAACCAGGAAGGCAGTAAGAAGCCTGGCTTTTGTTATCACCCAAGTTTGGGCTAGATATGTAATAACGCATGTACTTGCTTTAATGATCTAATAAGAAGAGCTTTGCCTTACGCTTCATGAATTTTATTCTTTCTGTTTAATAGTTGATGAATTGATTCAGTACTGAGTAGCGTTTCCACTTGAAAGGGAAATGCGTTGGTTGTCTACGGCCTAGACAACCCAACATGTTCTCCCTCTTTTCTGTTCCTTTTAATTTATGTTTTAAAATTGTTAAGTGTGATTTTACTTTACAGCCTTTAAATTCCCGTTTGAGCGAGAGCAGATCTGCCATGTGAAGTAATTAAGTTTTCTTTTCTTGCATCTGATTTCAACTGGATTTCCCCACCTGGTCTGAGCAGGAGAAATTACCTGCACCAGTGCACGTTGGTGTGCTATTCACTTTTTGCATGTTTGGATTGGTTTTCCCCGCTTGGTCTGAGCAAGAGAAATTACCTGCACCAGTGCACGTTGGTGCGCTATTCATTTTCTGCAAATCTGTTTGATTTAGTTTTCCACCTGGTTCCTGCACAAGTGCAAGATCGTGTGATGCAGTAATTCTTTTCAAGTTATTTCTAACAGCTTTCTTGCTTTCACTGATATTTCATAAGAGGATATATTACAAGGATTGTTTCTTTCTTTCTGCAATTTGATAAAATTAGAAACAATCACCCTTTTATGCAATTTGGCTTTCTAACACTTGCAGTAATTAAGCACTGATTCCAAGAATTAAAAGTTAAAGTGTAAGAAGCTATGATCTGGTACAAGAACCAGTTTCTTGTTATTGGATATGAGTGCTCTGAAATTGAGAAAGTCTGGACCTTACACGAAAGAAAAAACTTTTAGTATAGACATCATTTTACACCCTTGACATAAATCTCTGTTCCTGCACTAGTGCAAGAAGCCCCTGCACTAGTGCAAGATAGATTCTTGCGAGAAGGAAATCTTTACATAAACAGGTTTGAAGGGCCCATATGTTGAGACTGCTAAAGTGTCTCTACTAAATAAAAACACACTCAGTAGCTAATCAATAGTCAGCTAGAGTGATTGCTCTATTTCTAAATCTCTTTTGCAAATGCATTCTTTCTTGTTCCAGCACTAGATTACTTTGATGATTCAATTATCTTTTATTCTTTTGATTCTGCAAGCTTTGCTTTAAAGTAGGAATTTCTATCTGGAAAATTCATACCATCTTTGGCATTTCCCGTGCTTCGTCTCTAAGTTTATGAATCCCTCAGGTTGACAATTAAGTGTTGAGGAGTTTTGCTTAAGTGCAATTCCTGCACCCAACATTGTGGCACCTCACATATGGGTTATGTCGATGTATCTATGTATGCTTTGGTCTCTGCAATTTTTCTTCTTAACTGTTCCCAAACCGAGTAGTCTAACTCTCAATATATTTGGAGGTGCTCCACGTTTCTCTAGTTTCGAGCTTAAAATTCAGATACCTCTGGTTATCTATGTATTCAAAATGTAACATTTTTTCAAAGTATTACAAAATGCTTCAGTTATATATATATATTTATATATAATTTGAAATGACTTTTTTGAACATATAAATAAATTTAGAGCATCAAAAGAATTCAAAGTATTTGATTTTTATAAATTTAATAATTTGATTACGACAATTTTTAATGGGAATCGATTTTCTTTTATTTTAATTATAATTATAATAGTAGTGCAACCATATAAATTATGGTAGTTATTTCATAATAAAAAGACATGTAATAAGGGTTTAATGCCATAAATAAAAATTGAATGGAAAGCAAATCTCACATTTGTGTATATGGACATGGATATGAGTAAAAACCACATAACTATTTTTGATATAAATCTCAATTCTCTATTCAGGAACATTCATATAATTTAAATCCTACCATCCACCTTATTGATAGTTAAATTAAAATTCTGGAAGTTCTATATCTAAATAAATAAACACACATATAAACAGAGTTAAATTCTAATAATTTTTATTTATTGTAATTTTTATAAATTTATTTTTAATAATATTTTTTCTGTTGATATTAAATATTTTAAAAAATTGTACACACTATGTAATGTCCCTTATAATAAAATAGTAAAAATTAATATAATATTAATAAATATTAAACAATAAATTAAAAAAAATAGTGATAGTAAATAAATATAAATAAGAATAGAACAAGAACACAGTAAAAATCAGTAAAGTTATCAAAAAGTAAAAACAAAAGAATAAAACAAGAAACAAAGTTGCATGTTGACACATGGAGTGTGTGCATGTGGTTCCCCTTCCAATGATTGCTCTATTTAATAGATGGTGAGGAAGATGAGAGGATTCCATCATTCCATGATTCCACCACCATTCTCTTGGGAGAATAATGTTGTGAGACAAAGGATTCCCTGACAGTAGTACGTTGATTGACGGCTCGAGGGTGGCCAGTTGTAGCAAGATTTTGTGCAACTGAACCTACGGTTGGGTGGAGAGTCGTCCCCAAGACTTTGTTGCAGGTAGCAAAAATTTAACTAGCATTCCACAGGTAAGTTGTCTCTATTTGCTCATATTTTTGTAATTTAATGTTAACTAGTTGATAAAGTGCTTGTTCATTATAAACCGCTTGTCTCTTCGGACATCTCGCAAGGTTGGCCCACTCCCTCCACAACTCACTAAGGTGCCCAACCCCAAGCATCGAAGTCCTTACACCTCTACCATGCTTCGACATCCCAATATAATACTAGGCACCCAACCTTCAATATTAGGCACTTGGCCTCCTCAAGATGGTCCCATAGCCCTCAAGAGCTATCCATCAAGAGCTATACAAGACAAAGGAACCACTAGCATATGTTGTGTTGATTGAGTTTGTCCCTAGCCCATATGGTGTTACTTATTCTCCCTCGTGCATATGGGCTCGCACGAGATCATCAAATAAACTGGCCCTCTCGGCCCATTTGTGGAGTCCTGTCAATCATCACACCTCAACATGCAACCAATGCATTAGCTATACCATCATAGTATCATAGAAAATAATCCACATGCCAAGTCTTGAATGTCATCATGATAACATAACATCCTTGTTAATCTCCACATTCTGAATAGTAAAAAAAATATTGCATACTCTTGCATGTCATAAAATCTGTATGCAATTACCACATGCTTCACATTCTAAAACATCATCATATAACATCAACATATCTGTATCAAAGATATATCATGACATCACATAATAAATGGAATAACACATCACATAACCCCATACCGTAACATCATAAATATGAGAACCATGTCAATACATATCAAATATAAAGCAATAATACACTATAAGCATTCTTATCATGAATCAATTTCATTTGTTTACATAAACAATAAATACCAACTATAAAATGAGATTATTCAACATCTCTTTAGGATCTAAGCTATCTCACAAATTCGATTAGTGTTATGTTTTCATCAACATACCATTTACTTTTCAATAATCATTTCCACTTCTTTCAAATAGGAAATTGATCATTTACACCATAGGTATAATCATCTAACTACATCGTTAAATTTCACATGAGCCTCATCATCTTGAGTCTTAATCTCTCGTAAAAATATGAGTGAAGAGAGACAACTTATCTGTGGAATGCTAGTTGAATTTTTGCTACCTGCAACAAAGTCTTGGGGATGACTCTCCACCCAACCATAGGCTCAGTTGCACAAAATCTTGCTACAACTGGGCACCCCCAATCCCTCAATCAACGTACTACTGCTAGGGAATCCTTTGTCTCACAACACTATTCTCCTAAGAGAATGGATGGTGGAATGATAGAATGATGGAATCCTCTCATCTTCCTCACCATCTATTAAATAGAGCAATCATTGGAAGGAGAACCACATGCACACACTCCATGTGTCAACATGCAACTTTCTTTCTTGTTTTATTCTTATTTATATTCATTTAGATCAGTAATTAATTTATTATTATTTATTTTTATTTACTATTACTATTTTAATTTATTGTTTATTATTTTTTAATATATTATATTATTTATTTTTATTTTATTACTATTTGTATTAAGGGAATTACATGGTGTGTACAATTTTTAACAATATTTATATCAATAAAAAAATATTATTAAAAATAATTTATAAAATTATAAATATAAAAATATTAAATTAACTATGTTTATATGTGTGTTTATTTATTTAGATAAAGAACTACCAGAATTTTAATTTAACTATCAATAAAGTGGATGGTAGGATTTAAATTATATGTAATATCCATGAATAGAGAATTGAGATTTATCTCAAAGATAGTTATGTGGTTTTTGCTTATATCCATGCCCATATACACAAATGTGAGATTTGCTTTCCATTCAATTTTTATTTATGGCATTAAACCTTGTTACATGTTTTTTTTATTATAAAATAACTATCATATTTTATATGGTTGGAATACTTATAATTAAAATTAAAATAAAAGAAAATTGATTCCCATTAGAAATTGTTGTAATCAATCTATTAAATTTATATAAAATTAACTACTTTGAATTCTTTTGAAGCTCTATAATTTATTTATATGTTCAAAAAAAGTCATTTCAAATTATATATATATATATAGTATATTATATATATAACTGGAGCATTTTGTAATACTTTGAAAAATGTTACATTTTGGAATAAAAAAGTCATTTTCAAATTATATATATTATAATATATATATATATATAACTGAAGCATTTTTTGTAATACTTTGAAAAAATGTTACATTTTGAATACATAGATAACCAGAAGTATCTGAATTTTAAGCTCGAAACTAGAGAAACATGGAGCACCTCCAAATATATTGAGAGTTAGACTACTCTGTTTAGGAACAGTTAAGAAGAAAAATTGCAAAGACCAAAGCATACATAGATACATCAACAAAACCCATATGTGAGGTGCCACAATATTGGGTGCAGGAATTGCACTTAAGCAAAACTCCTCAACACTTAATTATCAACCCGAGGGATTCATAAACATAGAGACGAAGCACAGGCAATGCCAGAGATGGTATGAATTTTCCAGATAGAAATTCCTACTTTAAAGAAAAGCTTGCAGAATCGAAAGAATAAAAGATAACTAAATCATCAAAGTAATCTAGTGCTAGAACACGAAAGAATGCATTTGCAAAAGAGATTTAGAAATAAAGGAGCAATCACTCTAGCTGACTGTTGATTAGCTACTGAGTGTGTTTTTCTTTAGTAGAGACACTTTAGCAGTCTCAACAGATGGGCCCTTCAAGCCTGCTTATGTAAAGATTTCCTTCTCGCAAGAATCTATCTTGCACTAGTGCAGGAATAGAGATTTATGTCGAGGGTGTAAAATGATGTCTATACTAAAAGTTTTTTCTTTCGTGTAAGGTCAAGACTTTCTCAAGTCTAGAGCACTCAAATCCAGTAACAAGAAACTAGTTCTTGTACCAGATCATAGCTTCTTACACTTTAACTTTTAATTCTTGGAATCAATGCTTAATTACTGCAAGTGTTAGAAAGCCAAATTGCATAAAAAGATGATTGTTTCTAAGTTTATCAAATTGCGAAAAGAAAGAAACAATCCTTGTAATCTATCCTCTTATGAAATATCAGTGAAAGCAAGAAAGTTGTTAGAAATAACTTGAAAAGAATTACTGCATCACACGATCTTGCACTTGTGCAGGAACTAGGTGGAAAACTAAATCAAACAGATTTGCAGAAAATGAATAGCGCACCAACGTACACTGGTGCAGGTAATTTCTCCTGCTCAAACCAAGCAGGGAAAACCAATCCAAATGTGCAGAAAGTGAATCGCACACCAACATGCACTGGTGTATGTAGTTTCTCCTGCTTAGACCAGGCGGGGAAATCTAGTTGAAATCAGATGCAAGAAAAGAAAACTTAATTACTTCATGTGGCAGATTTGCTCTCACTCAAACAAGAATTTAAAGGCTGTAAAGTAAAATAACACTTGACAATTTTAAAGCATAAATTAAAAGGAACAGAAAGAGGGAGAACGTGTTGGGTTGGTTGGGCCCTAGACAACCAGTGTGTTTCCCTTTCAAGTGGAAACTCTACTCAGTACTGAATCAATTCATCAACTATTAAACATAAAGAATAAAATTCATGAAGCGTAAGGCGAAGCTCTTCTTATTAAATCATTAAAGCAAGTACATGCGTGATTATATATCTAGCCCAGACTTGGGCAATAACAAAACACAAGCCTGTTATCGCCTTCCTAGTTCTATTCTCTGTTCTATACAATTCTATCAACCATTAAGCATTTCGCCCTATTTACATTTCTTCTTATATAGATCGTTGATTAAAGGCCAAAAGGGTCGTATAGTTCATTACATAGCCGATTGCAGAATAAGCTTTTGTTACAACAAAATACGTAACTGATTACAAAATAAGATTTCGCTACACTAGATTACATAACCGATTGCAAAATAAGCTCTCAACCTCCATAATTAGATATTTTAACAGAGCAGGTCGTGGCTATCTCCATCTATTCGTTCCACCTAAGTCTAGTCTCAGCTACTCCAGATTGACTTGCTATTATCACTGGGACTCCGTTGCATTTAGATATGTTTGGCGGTCATGGCCAAGGCGATGCAAAAATAGGCAGCACTCAAGAGATTCAGATTTTCTGCTAAGATTCGCATCGTAGTACTGGTGCAAGATATGAAAATCGCGGTGCTGGAATAGGTGCGAGATCCGATAATCACGGTGCTGGTGCTGGTGCGAGATCCGTTCTGCACTTAAAATCAGCGATCAAGGTAAGCATTAACTATTAAGTAACATAGGAGATATCGATGAGTTACAAAAGTAATTACAAGTGAGAAATCGCGTAATAATAATTAATAAATGCTAAGTTTGAATTAAAAATAAAATATAAAATATAAAGTAAATGTGAAATGTGTCATCGTTCCTGCACTAGTGCAAAATGAGGGTGTAAATGATAGGTAAAACAGGGGTAAATGGTTATGCTTTTAGGACAAAAAATGGTAAAAAAGGGTACAATTTAGGGGAATAACCCACAACAACTAAAACAACTAACAAACCTTGCATAAAGATAGTTATATGCCTAATCATGTAATAAGGACTTGTTCAACAATCGTGCATCATAGCATGCAAGGCAGTGACAACAAAAGCACTAAAGACCCATAAATAGAAAGCACAGTAGAAGTCTTGGATGTGGTAGTGATCTGAAGAAATTTTCTTTTGGGAAAGGAATTTGCCACAAAATTCATTGTAAACAGAGCATAAAACCGAAAAAATGTGTAGTTTGCTAGTACCTTGCCATTGTGAGGAACTGTGACCAAACATAAACTCCAAGAAAACAACACTATAGAGTCGTGCTCACACCAAAAACCATTGCTTGACCAAAAGAACCAATATGTCTCCAATTCCCTATCATTGAGAGCAAGACAAACACGAGCATCATTAAAACAACCAACACCAAATAAGGCCAAAACTTATAGGAAATGTGAAGCTTAATCTGATGAGATAACAATAAAGTTCTATGCACTCTCAATTGGAGGATTTGTAAGATCTTCAGGTGGGTCTATGAGATCCCGTGAAGTTTACTCTTTCACCATATAACCCTCAAACGATGCAGACATAAGTCAATATTATTGAGACAATACTTGATATTCCATAGGATGTGTTTAACATCCTCTAAACCTGTAAATTCTCTTGAATCCAAGACAAGTGAACTAGAGTAACCACTACCAATTAAAAAACAGGCCCATTCTCTATGACATGGATATATAAAATGAAGAATATCAACTACAATCCCACATTAAAAGAGTCAAACAGAAAGATGACGTTGTATAAAAAAACCAAATTGAATAGTTAGCAAATGAGAATTAATAAATCTCACTCCAAATTGAAACTTGGAGCAAGAGGGTGAGGATTGCACCTCACCTCCACTACCTTAATGTGTTTTTGCCACCCCATAACTATGACCACACATTTATAATGAAGAGATCTAGGGTGTAAGGCTCAAGTCCACACCCTTTCCTTTGCCATGCTAGGAGGTTGACTGATGTACTGAAGAAACTCCATCAAAAAATTTAGGAATAAGATAAGAGAATTCCACAACCAGATGGGGATACTCATTACTTGTGTGGTATTGGGTCCTATGGTAGATAGTCTTTAACCAAGGAAGGAAACACATAACATATCTATTAGCTCGAAGGAAATATTGATTGATTCTACGGTAAATTGCTCCCCACTTGAACAAAACCTTTTTGTCCATCCAAAATTCATAACAAGTCAATGGTAGAAACACTTT
>APFE031470145.1:0-16002 GCA_000404065.3 Pinus taeda | reverse complement strand
TTTCTTGTGATTCTTCTTTGTCTTCCTCATCCCTGATTTGGTTGGCAGCTAAGAACTCCTTCCATGTTTTCCCTCTTCTTTGCATTTCATCTTCAATGAGAATTTTGATTAAACCAAAATGGTATAAGCTTTTGTCTTCGTTTCCTTTCTGCTTTTGAATGGTTTTGGACATTTTGGTTAGGCTCTGCAATAAGAAATATGGTAAACTAATGACACATTGTTTCTTTATGTGCAGCAACAACTTGATGTGATACAAATAGACAATGCTGTAGCGGCCCTCACAGGTCACAAACTTTTGAAGTATGTAAACCATTTCGTCCCAAGGATGCACTAACCAACTTCTTGGAATGCCCTTCTTCCAGTTGACCGTTGAGACTCGTGACCTGGACATGAATTGGGTCCACAATTTTTCTTTGAACTGTTTGGTTTTGAAGTACTTTTCTCCCTCTGGGCTAACCCCTGTTGCTTGGGCAATGGTGTCCTCTGAAACCCTGAATGAGAAAGTGCCTATCAAGGCTTTCTCCCCATTAAACATGAAGGCAAATTGCTTAGCAACTTCTTCGTTGCTTCCATGGAATTTTTCCAAAAAGGGTAGCCACTGTATTTCCCTCAGAATCGAAATACAGTCTTCGTGGTACTGAGAGCTATCAAACACATTTGGCTCGACCCTATTTGTCATCTTGGCAGAGGGTCGAGCTTCCTAACTTGCGAATTTGACAAGGAAGTCTGAGTTTATTACCTGAGACAGTCACTCCTTTATGTTCACTATAATGTTGGGTCGGCTTGTTATGTAGCTCGGTGAGATTCGAAACTGGATGCGTTCTCTGCCCTCGGTCCTTGCTGTGGAGGCTTATGCACCAGCGTATGTAAATGGAGTTATACACCAACGTATATAATCCTGGGAATGAGTAAAATGACCACTGTTTTCTCCTTTGTTCATGAAGCTCGATTCCGAGTGTATTCAATTTAAAAACAGAGGAATAATGATAGTATGGCTTGCATAAGTATTATGATAGGAGCGCTGAGAGGTGTATGTACGTCGGGTGGTGAATTTATCATTCGGCCCATGCAACATAATGAATAGGCCTGCTGTCACTTGCCTTGATATAATTACCCTTTTTATTTTTTATTAATTTTTTTTTCAAAAATATCACCACGTGTCCTGTTGGTACTCATCCAATTGGAGGTGTAGATTTAGGAGGTGGATATGGCTGTAGATGGCTGTAGGATGCTTAGGGAATATTGGAGTGAGGGGTGAATGAATTTTAAAAGTAGGGAATAGGTTGGAGTAGGAAATAATTAGGGGAATAAGGGAGGACGGGAAAATGTGCCCTTGGAATTAATTATAACAATTATAGCTATTAGAATTAACATAAAAATTAATCTAAGAAATTAAGTGTTAAAAACAAGGAATGTATTACACTGTTTGACTGCTGTTGCATTGACATGCTGAGTAGAGCTAACTTTTGACTGTTGTTTGATTTTCTTTGCTGTTCATAACAGGTCCATTGAGGTATGTTTGAATGCATCAGGTCCCTTTGCAGTGCTGAAGATGTTCATGCAATTCTTTGTGTGCATGCAGGTGCTGCTGAGCTTGGGTGTTTGATTGATGAAGTCTTGATGAAGTCTCGATCCTACTTTTGTAGAAACTTGCTGAAGCCGTGTTGAAGTAATTTTCTTTTGAAGTATCAATCTCCTAACAGGTCCCTTTTTGTGTGTCTAAATAGGTCCCTTACTGCTGGTGCTGGTAGCATGGTCTTCTTGGACAGAACAGGTCCCCCTGCATAATATTTATAACCAGGTCCCTAATGGAGAGATAAGAAAATAAGAATACTGATGCTCGTCTCCCCCACAAAAATTTTGACTTGTCCTCAAGTCAATATTCAACTGAAACATGAAACAGTGATAAAGAAAGATAATTCTTACCTGCCAACGAATTGGTTTTCAAGTAGGAATTCGAGGTTAGAGTGTGCCAGAAACTGGTTTTCACATCTAACCCATTTATTATTGTTTTTTTTTTGTTTTTGTTTTTATTTCTATTTTTTTTTTTTTTAAATTTTTCAAAATTGAAAGAAAATAAACTAAGGCAGGGAGACTGCAGCGGAGGGCTGTAGTATCTCAACCTCACTTTGTTGAGAAACTGTGTGTAGAAAATCTTTCTTGCTGATGGGCTTGGTATGAAGTTTGAGGCGATGACCATTGACAGTAAAGGAATGGCCTTCTCCATCAATAGTTGTGAGCTTCACGGATCCATTGTCATAAACCTGAACAATTTCGTAGGGGCCCATCCAATGGGTGGTAAACTTGGCTTTATGATCTCTAAACTTAGAGTCAAAAAGTAAAGCCCAGTCACCTTCCTTGAACTGCTTCTTCTTGATATGTGCATAATGCCACTGCTTCCTTTGTTTTTGCATGAGGATTGTGGTTTCCTCTGCTTGCTGCCTCATTTCATCCAGTTGGTTCAACTGCTGAATTCTTTCTTGTTGTGCTTGGTCCAAGTCAATTTGTAAATCTGCAGCCAGTTTAAAAGTGTGTATTTGAAACTCAATAGGAAGCATTACCTCTTTGTCGTACACCAACTGGTATGGTGTAAATCCTGTAGTATCCTTCCATGTGATTCTGTAAGCCCAGAGTGCATCTTTGAGCTTTTCTTCCCAATTCTTCCTGTTCATGGCAACAGTTTTAGTAATGATACCCTCCAAAGTTTTGTTTGTAGATTCCACCTGCCCATTGGCCTGTGGATGGTAAGGTGTGCTTTTCCTATGCTTGATTTTGTATTTGTCTGTGATGTCCTTTATTAACTTTGAGGTGAATTGGGTACCTTGATCAGTTACTATCTCCCTTGGTACTCCGTATCTGACAAAAATCTCTTCAAAAAGAAATTTACAATTGTGTGTTCGGTGGCTTTACCAGTGCTTTTGCTTCAGCCCACTTTGTGACATAATCAGTACATACTAAGATGTACTTCTTACCATTGGAGGATGGATTAATAGGTCCTATAAAGTCTAGAGCCCATCTGTCAAATGGCTTTAGGTGAACTTGGGGCTGAAGAGGCATCTCATCGGTAGCTGTTGGTCTGCCCATTCTTTGGCAACTGTCACAACTCTTTACATACTTCTTGGCATCCTTGAAAATGGATGGCCAGTAGTATCCAAGAGTTAGAACTTTCAATGCTGTCTGCTTAGCTGCAAAATGCCCACCACACGGTTCATCATGGCAAGATTTTAAAATATCAATTATCTCATCATTTCTTACACATATTCTAATGATCATGTCATAGCCAGTGTAAAATAGATCGCCATTGAGCCATGAATATCTAGCACTTTGTTTTACTAGTCTTTTTTTTTCCTTTGCGGTAAAGTGTGGAGGTGTCCTTCCTGTAGACAAGTAATTGGCCGAATCAGCATACCAAGGATTTACTATGGAAATTGCAAATAAATTTTCATCTGGGAAAGAATCTTCAACTGGAACAACCTCACCTTGTTTTTGCAGTCTAGAGAGAAAATCTGCCACCTGGTTCTCTTTACCTGGTCTATCTAACACTGTGATGTTGAATTCCTGTAACAATAGTAACCATCTGGTAACTCTGCCACTAGTTATTGGTTTATTCATTAAATTTTTTATGGCAGAATGGTTAGTATGTACAAAGACTTCATAACCAGTTATGTAATGTCGGAATTTGTTCATAGCATATATGATAGCAAGTGTTTCCTTCTCTGTGACTGTGTAGTTTGACTCTGCAGGTGTTAGATTTTTGCTAATGAAGTAAATGGCATAAGTACAAGATTCTTCTTTTTGGCCTAATGATTCACCCACTGCAGTTTCAGATGCATCTGTAAAGATATGAAATGGTAGGCTCCAATTAGGCCCTCTCAAGATTGGTGTGGTTGATAACTTCTTTTTGAGTAGTTCGAATGCTTGTTGGCAGTTCTCATTCCAATTGAAAAGTACATCTTTTGTTAGAAGTTTAAACGAAGGTGAAGCTATTTTACTAAAATGTTCAATAAATCTTTTGTAATAGCTTGCATACCCAAGGAAACTTCTTACCTCTCTTTGATTATGTGGTATTGGTAAATAGACAATGATCTGGATCTTTGCTGGGTCAACTTTGATCCCTTGAGAAGAAATATAGTGGCCTAACCCTATCCTTTTGTTCAACATCATAAAACACTTCTCATTGCTGAGGGACAGGTTAGATTCAATACATATTTTTAAGACTCTCTCAAGGTTTTCTAATGCATGTTCAAATGAATTTCCATATACTGAAAAATCATCCATATACACTTCAACACATTCATGAATTAAATCAGCGAAAATAGCTAATACAGCTCTCTGAAACGTAGCTGGAGCATTGCAAAGTCCAAACGGAAAAACATTGTAAGCATAAGTTCCCCAAGGACAGGTGAAGGTGGTTTTGTCCTGGTCTTCTAGAGCTATCCTTATCTGGTTGTAGCCACTGAAACCATCAAGAAAAGAGAATGATGATTTCCCAGCGAGGGTGTCTAAGACTTGGTCGATAAATGGTAGTCGAAAATAATCTTTAAGCGTGGCTTTGTTCAGTTGTCAGTAATCAACACAAATGTGCCACTTACCATTTTTCTTGGGAACTACAACCAATGGGGATACCCACAGACTGTCAGAAATAGGATATATGAAATTAACTCTCAATAATTTTTGCAACTCTTCTCTGACAATATCTTGGAGCATGGGGTTCATTCTTCTTTGTGGTTGCCTCACTGGTTTGATAGTGTTGTCTGTGTAAATGTGGTGAGTGCATGTGTCAGGATGAATGCCATGCATATCGGTATAATCCTAAGCAAAGGCTTTTTGGTATTTCCGCAAGAGTCGGATTAATTTCTCTTGCTGAGATGAGTCTAGATGATTGCCTATGTTCAAAGTTTTCCCTGGACTAATCTCTATAACCTGACTCTGAGTGTTGGTAATGGATTGAACTAGAAAGATGTCGTGAAATGTGGTTTGAAAAGATTGAATGGTGCATGTTTCCTGAAAATTTTGAGCTAAAAGTACATCTGTAGCGTGATATTGGTCATGTCTCAAATTTTCGGAAATATCTGGTTGAGAAAGAATTAGTTCTACCAAATCATTATTGTCTTGCTCTTGGAAATCATAGATTTGGTCAATGCTAAAAATGAATTGTACTTCTTCTTTGTCATTGAATTTGTCATCAAGCCACAAATTATGTGTTAATGCTGGTGATTGTGCCGATGGGTAGAGGGTGAGTTGTTTTCTTTCAGTCCCTCTCGAGATGATCATGTTGCCAGATCGACATCCTATAAATGCATCAGCAGTCGCTAACCATGGTCTACCAAGAATGATAGGGTTCCCTCCTAAATTGGATTTGGGTTGGAGGACTAAAAAGTCCACCGGATACTCCCAAGAGTCCAGTGAGACAATCATGTCTTCCAAAATCCCTTCAGGAATCACTTTAGACCTATCATCTAGTTCAAGAAAAATTGTTGTATGTTGCAAATTGGTAAGCTGGAGTGTTCTCATGGTCTTTAGAGTCATGACATTAATTGCGGCGCCAAGATCTATCAAAGTGTTTGGAATTTGTATGTTGTTAATGATGGTGGTTACTTTGGGAATGCCAAGATCAACATACTTCTCCATGGAAACGGTATTGGTCATAAGGTCTGCTAAATGTCCTATGACATGAATGGTTTGAGGATCAATCCTTTTCCTAGCAGGCTTCTTGAGGCACATGTCTTTGATAGCTTTAATGTAGATAGGAATGTCTTTTATAGCTTGCAGTAGAGGGATTTTTATGTAGACATTTTTAAGCTCATCTAAGACAGCAAACTGTGGTATAGATAATGGAGGTTTAATTTGGACCAATCGGTCTGGAAAAGGTGGATGCAATGGTTGCATTTTCTTATCTCTGGTATCATCATTTAGTTTCTTTTGATTTGTTATTTCATTTTCGTTTTCTATGTTTTCTTCTCGCCTATCTGTTATTGGAGAATCTTTCTGGAGTACCTTGCCCAGACTCAAGTTTATGTTTTGCAAGGGTTAGTGTGGAATATGAAGTTCCCTCTTCTACATTGTAGGCTGGCCTCTCTGCTCTATTATTCGGATTTGGGACAGTTTGAGCAGGAATTTGTGTGGGTCTGGAAGGTTGTGAATTAACTGGAAATTGGATTTGTGGTGGATTTATTGGTGGAGGAGTAGGCAGTGCTTGTTGAGTATGCTGAGGTGGATAAACAACTTGCTGAGGACACTGCTGATATGGTTGAGGATGTCATGGGTACGGTTGATGATATTGTTGATATGGTTGTGAATATGGTTGGTATGATTGAGGATATGTAGGATAAGATTGAGAGTACTATTGAGATGGTCTCCATTGTTGCTGTGGGTTGTTTTGGTGCTACCATGGCATGGGTACATTCCATGAATTCTGTGCATACATTTGATCATTTATAGGAAATTTCAAGTTTTGATTTGGGAACATACCTTGAGGTGTTGGCCTTGGCTGCCATGGTCTTTTTGCACCCATGTAATACATGTTTTCCATCTCTACATTGGCTTCCATATTATAGTTATGAAAAACCTTAACTTTAGGACAGTTAAATATATCATGATGTTTAGTACAGAAAGCACAAAGTTGAATGCTTTCTAGTGGATAGTCCTTTAATGCATGTTTCTTCTGGCACTTGGGGCAGAAAATAGCCATTACCTGATCTTCAGCTTCTTGTTTCTTTTTGGCTTTTAGACTGTCAATTTGGTTCCCTATTGTGCTTAACAAATCTGTCTTAAATTCTTCTAACAGGTTTCCTATCTCAGCCCTTGTGACACTTGTTGAAGCGGACTTGGTGACCTTGGATGACAAGGTTCTTTTTCCCATTTTAGCTTTACTCCTTGAATACTTTTTCGCATAGATCAGCGATTTCTTCAAAGGTTAAAACAGAAATGTCCCCTTTACCCATCAAGTTGAGGTATCCATGTATTCCTCTCGATACCTTTCAAAATTGTGCGGGTAGTCAAGAGGCAATTGTTCGGTGTTTAGATTTTGTAAGTTGTAGACCAAACCGTTCCAAGTATTCCTCTAAGGTTTCATCCTCTTGTTGGCTCATTCTAAATATGTCATCTTTAGAGTCTTTGGATCTGCAGTAGGGTTGATATTTCCTTATAAATACTTTTCTCATACCATCCCAATGAGTGATAGTATTCTCACCAAGCCACATGAACCATCTTAAGGCTGATGCCTTTAATGTTGCTGGAAAAAGTCTGAGCCTATGGGCATCATCAGTATAGCCATATGTCCAACATACAATGTCAAATTCGAACAAGAATGAGTCCGGATCTTCTGAAGCCATACCATAAAAATTAGGTAGCACTGATGGGGGTATGTTTTTCATTTTGATCTCATCATCTTCCTGTGGTTCTTGTATGGGAAAAGGAAAAGTTGACTCTTCCTCATCTCTCTGTCTTTGATGTGGTGCTGATCCATCTCCTTCCTCAGCCATCTTAGTAGATTTCTTTGTATCAGAGTCACTTGTTTCAAAGAGGCGATTAAGGTAAGAGTGTTCAGCCTATGGAGAGTGTTCAGTCACTGTGCTACTTTCTCCTTGTGTGGCAGACCTAGGAAAGTTCCTCTTCTATGATTTATGTATGAATAAAGTTTTCCTTTCGATGAGAGTAAGTATCTACCTTGATTTTTGTTTATCCTCTAATGCTTGAATGATATTTCCCTCAGCTGGTGTTGAATTCTTTACAGAGTCTGCTCTGATGATGATGGGTTAGTTTTTGAATGGTGGGGGGTTCTTATGAATCTACCCTGATTGTCTCTAAACCTAAGCATAAATGAACATGACTTTAACTGTATTTTTATTTATTTATTTTTATTGTTTTTTTTTTCTTTTCAATCCTTTAAGTACGCCTCCCCGGCAACGGCGCCAAAATGTAGTGTCCTATCTAGGGTGCTAGACTGGGCTAAATCTATTATCGACCAAGGTGCGTAGACTTAGAGGCATGTGCCTAAAATATATAGACATAAAGGATCTAATCTAAGCCTACTCTTCCTAATTACAATGCTGTGACTTGATCTAATATCAAACTATCAATCAAATATTAACTAAACATCAAACTATGTATCATTATCAGCTAAGATTCAATTCATAACATGCTGTGTATCACTATATTTAAAGGTTTTGGTATCCTTACAGAGACATCAAACATAAAACCTTTGTTCAATGGTACCCAACATTCATGAACATTTATTACAATCATGCAAAGTGAAAATCGTAAGTATACAGTGCATGACAGTGCTTTACAAGGCAACCCTGGATCGAATCCCTTACAGGATATAATTCACGATCCAAATGATGGTCTATTCAAGCGCATGCATAAACATATAAACAACGCATTCATAAACACATAAATATAAACATCGATTTAATCCCTATGTATATATATCAATATCAAATACCAATCAAATGCTCTGACTGTAAACGCAATTAAAATGACACTGTAAACGCAATTAGACAATAGTATACCATGTACGCAGGGCCCGTCCGCGTTCTTGGTATACCGAGCTTGTTATCCCAGGATCACTGAATTAAAACAACGCACTATGATTATAATGCAAGTCTATTGTATTAAATCGAAGCTCTGTTCATGAAGCGACAAGTAAAAACGTAAACGAACATATAACCAGGTTCGGACTTATATTTACATATGGTTCACATCCCTTGAAAATGGATGTTCATCCATGAGCGGTTGTTGCCGCTTTTACCAAAACACAAAATGTTTCTATCCTAGCTTACACACATAAAAAAAAGGAAACAACTAAAAAGTCGATTTGAGCTGTGACTGTGTGTTGTTGCTGCCTTTGTCGCCAACATGCCATAGTTGACCAGTCGTTGACCGTGCATGTAGGAGGGTTGTTTCCGTTGTGGGATAGGTGCTTGTCCATGCTTGGACATTCCACTTTTTTCCCATACGTTTCGTTCTAGCGTGGCTGTCATGCCACATGTCAAACAATAAGCCATTTATAGGTTGTTGGGACTTCCTGTAGTCATTTTGCCAAAAACTCCTAATTTATCAACACAAAACCCTTAAATCAATTTAAATGCAATTCAACAACTATAAGACTATTAATTAATCAATTTCCAAGGCATTTGAGGGATAAATGATGAAAAGAGGTAGGTAATTGTCATGTTTTGGGAGGGAAAAAGGGGTCATAGAATGGTACCAACAGATAGCTAGGCCATAATCGAGACACCACCCTCCAGGCTTTACCATATATCCTTCCATTCACCAACCAAGGATTCCTAGACCTGATCAAGGGCATCCATCTCTACGTTTTACCATATATCCTTCCATTCACTGGTAGAGGATTCTAAGTGCACCGAGGCAACACAAAATTCAGATTTACCACAACCCACATTCTGGCTCAAGGCTTTAACACAATCTGTAGTGTAGTTCAAGGATCACTAGGACATGTGTTCTTCCTTTAAGATATCCACCTCACTAAGTTTCGAATCCTTCTGGCAATCCATCTCAACCAAAACATGAGAACCCCATCACCCCAAGACTATCCTGAAATGGCAAGGGTAATCTGAAAAACACACTCACACCTGGAAAAACCAATGTTAATGACAACAAGAGAACCAAGAATACACATTCATAAGCATGCATGCCGAAACTATCAAGGAGAACACATATGCAAATCAATACCTACAAATAATCTCATTGTAGCTACTAGATCATGCTCTTCCTAGCTTGATCCTTGCTTTCCTTTCCTTCTTTCTTTTCTTGATCTAATGTTGAAGTGCTCCAAGAAAAATCTAAGTGTCCAAGAGTGTGAGAGAGAGATAATAGAGAGAGAGCTCCAAAACTGAACTAACAAAAGGTATCAGCTGATCCTCAAAAACCTTTTTATTAATGAGGTCTCTATTTTCTTAATTTTCCATTATTTTCCTTCATTTTTCTCCTCACATGAAATGTTTGATATTTCATCTTCATTTTCTCCTAATTTTCATTATTTTCATAAATAAAATGCCAATTAATCCCTTATTCCTTTCCAAATCCTTTTTCATTGCCTTTACCAATTTCCTTAGCCATAACAAACGAAATGAACACGCAACTAGGATGCTTTTGCCTAATATTCAACCTGGAATAAGTGTCCATAACCGTGGTTATTATTTTTCCTTTATTAACTTTTATTACATGGAATTTTCGCCATGGCTATTGCAAAACCCTGCCCCTTAGGGGAACATCATCCTTGGTGTTCAATGAAACCTACAACCAACAAGAATGTTGTAAGAAAAACACACTGCCCATGGAGCTTTATAACTTATCTCGATGCATTATTTACAATGATCAACTTACTGAAAAGTAAACTAACATGACAACATCAAAACTATAATGACATGACACCCATACTACTCATTAGAGATTTATAACACATCTCATGTTGGTATTTTCATCCACATATATATATGCACATAAACCAAGAAATCACACCAAAACATATATCAAAAGAATTTTCTCAACATGTCAATAAGGAAGGATACATAGGCCACACCTGATCTGCCATCTTCCATGTAGCTTTATTAGGCACAAAATGCTTCCAAAGCACTTTAACCTACTTGATTTCTTGGTTCCAAAGCATGAGCATATTTCTCTAGAGTATACAATGTGGTTCTGCTTGGAACTCTCCATCTAGCTCCAACTGCAATACAGACCAATCAATCACATGATCAACATCTTTAACATACTTCTTAAGTAATGACGCATGGAAAACATCATGTACTTTCACTATCATAGACAATGCATTTTGATAGGCTACTGGTCCAAACATTTCAAGAATATTGAAAGTTCCAAAAAACCTAGGTGCTATCTTGGCACATGATCGAATCTGCAAGGAGCTCCTCTTTGACTTGATGCACAAATACACTTATTCCTTAACCTGAAACCCCTTAAACAGGCTATTTTGATATACATATCTTTTCTTCATATCCTTTGTTGTGTTTATATTTTTCTTGACTACTTACATTTCCTATTCTATCTCTACCAACATGTATGATCCAATTAACACCATGTTCAGTGGATCACTCCAACTGATGGGAGTATTACAACTATTCCCATATAATGCCTCGAATGGACTTATCCTCAAATATTCTTGATACTCATTGTTGTAAGTGAACTCAAATAGTTTAAGATACTCTTCCCACTTCCAATGCTAATGCATCACATACATCTTCAACATGTCCTCCAATATCTTGCTAACCCTCTCTATTTGTCTATCTGTTTTTGGATGATAAGTTGTACTAAAGTCCAACTTTCTCTGCAATCCAACAAACAGTTCTTCCAAAACTTGGAAGTGAACTTAACATCCCTGTCTGACACAATCTTCTTTGGAGCACCATGCAATCTGACCACATCTTTGATGAAGACCTGTGCTACATCACTAGTTGAATATGTAGACTTCAATGGAATGAAGTGCGCTACCTTTATAAAACTTTACAGCACAACCATGGTGGAATCATTTCGTCTAGATGACTTCGATAAAATGTGACGAAATCCATGGAAATGACCTCCCATTTCCACTCTAGAATCGTAGTCAACTATAGTAGTCCACCTGAATGCTTACACTCTACCTTTACCTAATGAAAGTCCAAACATCTAGACACAAACTCTGCCACTTCTCTCTTCAAATTTGGCCAATAATAAAACTTCTTCACCATTGTAAATGTCTTCTAATACCCTAGGTGACCCAAATATAGTTTCACATGAAACTCTCTCAATATAGTCTTCTTGAGCACACTACTATTTGGCACATATATATTGTCCCTATATCTGATCAATCCATCTGTTGTGTGACGTTAGTCCGCATCCTGACCACCTGTACCCTGTTGTAACCTATGCATAACCTCCCTATACCTGTCATCCTATTGTGCTACCTGTAAGATTCGATCCTGTAAGTCTATCCCATAATAACTCATTGCATTTCTATGTGATTCACCTATATCCTCCTGGTAAGAGCATCTCCAACCTTGTACTTTTTACCCTTGATGTACCTGATCTCAATGTCAAACTCAATAATCATAGCCAACCATATAGCATGCCTCGCATTCGAGTTTGATTGATCGAATAAATATCTCAACCCACTTTGATCACTCATAAATACAAACCTCCTACCAAGAACATATTGCCTCCACATCTTCAATGCATGGATGATCACTTCCAGCTCATGGTCATGTGTTAGATAATTCTTCTCGTGCTCATTTAGTTTTCATGACTCATAGTACACTACTGATCCTTCCTTCATAAGGACTCCACCATGTCCTCTCTTGCAAGCATCTGTGCATACCACAAATTCTTTGTCCAAAATTGCAATCTTTAACATTGAAGCATTTTTCAACAACTTCTTCAATATCCCAAAACTAGTTGCACATTCCTCCGCCCATTCAAATTTCTTACCTTTCCTTTTTAATGAAGTAATAGGATATGCAAAGAAAGAGAAGTTCCTGATGAACCTCCTATAGTAACCTACCAACCCCATGAATGATGTTTCCTCATCCACATTCCTAGGAGATACACATTCCATGGTAACTCTTATCTTCTTTGGATCCACCATTATACCTTCCTTGGAAATAGCATGTCCAAAGTAATGTACCTTTGTCTAAAAGAAACTACATTTTCTAATCTTGGAATCCAACGGATGCTCTCTCAGCAATCTCAAAATTGTTGTTAAACGCTCGGCATGTTCTTCCTCATTTTTTGGATATATCAAAATGTCATCAAATAATACAATAAAAAACTTATAGAGATAAACATGAAACACACTATTCATCAAGAACATAAAGGTAGTTATATCATTAGTCAAACCAACTGGAACTACAACAAGCTCATAATGTCTGAACTTGGTCTAGAAAATTGTCTTGTAAATTTCCTCTTCCGTAATGCGTACTTGATGATATCTAGATCTCAGATCAATCTTTGAGAACACTGTTGCTCTCTTCACCTAACCAAGCAAGACATCAATCCTTGAAAATGGATATTTGTTCTTGATGGTTACCTTATTCAACTTCCTGTAATCAATGCATAGTCTAGGAGTACCATCCTTCTTCTTCACAGACAATATTGGTGCACCCCAAGGTGATACACTTGGCCTATGTATCCCTTGTCAAGCATTTCTTTCAACTGTAACTTCAACTCTATTAAAAATAGTGTGCTCATCCTGTAAGGTGCCTTTGATGCTGGTGTTTTCATTGGTACCAATTCAATGGAAAATTCTACTTCCCTGTGAGGTGGAAAATATGAAATATATGCAGGAAACGCATCCTGAAACTTCTGCAAAATTGGGTACCTTCTAAGTAGCTCGTAATCCTAAACATCGTTACCTTTATCACTAGAAATATGCACTGCAAATAAAACACACCCTTTTATGTGACTGCGCTTTACCTGCATAGCTGTCACCATCCTAACTAATGTTGCTTTCTTCTTACCTCGCAAGATTCTTTGTTCTCCATTGACATCCAAGCACTCAATTCCTTTGTCATAACAAGCTATCTTGGTCCTATGAAGATATAGCCAATCCATACACAAAAGCGTAATATATGATCCCAACAAAAATAGATTCAAATGTGTTGATGCAGGCATACCATTCAACTCAAAAGCACAAGCTCTTACCCAATGATGAACTCACTTTTTTGTAGTTGTAGCCAACTGCACTAACCAAGATTCTGCATGCACTTCTTTATTCAAACCACACTTATCCAACAAGTCGAGGTTAACATAACTATAATTAGATCGAGGGTCAATCAAAATAGAAACAACTTGATCAAAAATATTACCATCCATCTCAATGATAGATTCTTGTTGATCTTCTTGCCTATTATCCAGTGTTGCATAGATATGAGGAATGCTCTTGCTCAATATCCCTAATAGTCTGTGCCTCTTTTGCACTATAGATCTGAGGTCTACCACCCTGATGCTGTGGAAAATTCCTCTTAAGATGATCCTCACCACATGTCCAAACTTGCAACCATCTATACCATCACCTTTATTCTATTGTTGTGACCCATGTTCATGTCTAGTTACGTTGGACTTCTTGTATGGTGCAATGTTTTCTTTCTCTTATGCATTCTAAGGCCTTATTCTTTTCGGTAGACATTTACCTTTACCTCTATCTTTCCCTTTCCATCCTTGCTAATATTATGTCTTACACTTTGACTGTTCATAACAATGCTTCAATTTACCAATAACTTACTCAAGTGACCGAGGCTCATCATACTCAATCTAATCTCTAAATGCTAATGGAAACCCACTGAAAAATATATGAATTTTATCTTTCTCATCTTCAAGATATGGTACATACCTTAAAAGCTCCAAGAACTTGGTCGTATACTCCTCATTTTTCATCGATCCCATTTTGAGCTCATAGAATTCCTTGGCTTTACTGTTGTAGTACCTTTCTGACAAGTATTTCTTCTTGAAGAGTCTCTTGACGTCATGCCAACTCACGTCTTTTGTCCTTATGTCTCTGTACCATCTTACATCTTCCCACCATATGTTTTCTTTCCCTTTGAAGCTAAAGATAGCTACTTTGGCCTTGATATTCTCTGTGTACAGTTCAAAGAAATTGTTCATCCCAAGTAACCATGCCTTTGCATCCTCTGGCTTCTTCAAATCTCCATCAAAGGTGGCCTATATCAGGGAAATTTTTAGGGGCTAATATTATGAGGTGGGTTAATTTTCCGTGTTTTTTCCAAAACAAAGATTTGCCAATTTCCATTTTTTCTAAAAATTATTTGCCCACATTTTATATTATAAAATTATTTTACCCTAAAATTCACCAATTTTTTTAATAGACTAATATAAAATCATTACAAATATAAATATTTTTACAAAACTATTGCCAAATGTTTTACAATTTTACATATTAGGGACTAGTAATATTCGCCAAGGTTTCTAAACTTTAAGATAAACTTCCATCCTTAAAATTTTCCTTAGCCTAGTTTTCTTAAACTCATTCGGAAAATATCCCCCATCACTCCTCCTATAAGGGTGATAACGATGACAGTCATAGTGCCTGTGAGAACTAGAATTAGATAGTACTTGTGTCCATCACCTCTACTATACGAAGTATCCAAGAATCTTCCATCTCTAACCATGTCATCATTATCAGACTTGTGCCCACAATGAGATCTACTACCATATGTCCCATTTGTTTTGCCCTCCTTCCCATGGCTTATATGAAGTGGTACCTATCTTCGCAATTTTGACAAACTTTGAAGGATTACTCCATTAACTTCTGCTTACTTCTCCTCTTCCTGCATTATTTTGTCATTATCTCCCTTGCAACTTCTTAATTCCTCCTTCAATCTTCTCAATGTTTCCACTAAGTCATAATAATTTCCAACACCATGTTGCTCGTCTGATCCATAGGGAGAGTCTAGTATACCATCTTGCTAGTCATCTTTGTTGTTTTCTTCATGCAAGGTATATCATGTGAGCTAAACCAAAATATAAACATAGTCAACATACCTCAGTATAGTTCAGGGAGGATATCTCATCTGCAAGATCAACCAGCTTAGTGAAATACATGTATAAACATAATCATAATAGTATATATATGTCATCCTAACCATTGTCTAGTCACCAATGCATGACCATATCAACCACACACAATGAACTCGTGCATGAAAACTATAACCATGTCAATGTATGCATAATCAACATATGCATGGCATGCATGTATACACGATACATACAAGCATTGACATGCATAACAAGTTCATAACTGACGTATACTCATGATAAACACATCTAACATCAACACCATCTGCTTTCACATGGTGACACCACTACAACCATGACCAACACCATGCATATGCAATAAGCACATGAGCCACAAGCATAGAGAACACATATGCCACTGATATTAATGCATGACCAACACACTGCCCATCCAGTCCAAGGGGTGAACCATGCTATGAGACCACTCTGTAACACCCTCCTCCCATATTTACCCAA
>APFE031470132.1:53486-71283 GCA_000404065.3 Pinus taeda | reverse complement strand
ATATATATATATATATATATTATAAAGTTTTAAAGTTTTTAAAATTTTATTAATGGGTTGTTACATGCTCATAAACTCCTTGAGCCTATCAAAGGCTCGCTGCATCGTATCTGACCAACTGAATGCCCCCTTCCTCGTCAAATCTGTCAGGGGTGTAGCAAGCTGCGAGAAACCTTTGATGAACTTCCAGTAGTAAGTACAAATGCCAATGAACCCTCGAAGTTCCGTCACATTTCTCGGCTCTGACCATTCTCTGATGGCCCTGATCTTCTCCTCGTGGACTCTCACTCCATCCACCCCTATGATGTGTCCCAAATACAACATCTCCGTCAACCCAAACTCGCACTTGGAGAGTTTGGCATAGAACTGCTGCTCCTGTAGGATATGCAATACCGTCTCAATGTGCTGGAGATGCTCCTCCCAAGTCCTGCTGTAAATGAGAATGCCATCAAAGAATACCAACACAAACTTCCTCAAGTGACTATGGAAGATGTGATTCATGCAGGACTGAAATGTAGCTGGGGCATTGGTTAGCCCAAAAGGCATCACCAAGAACTCAAAGTGCCCATAGTGACACCTGAAGGCGGTCTTGGGAATGTCCTGCTCCCTCACGCGAATATGATGGTACCCAGATCTAAAATCAATCTTTGAGAAGAATCGTGCTCCCCTCAACTCGTCCATTAGCTCATCGATCCTGGGTATGGGGTACCTGTTCTTCAGGGTCTTCTCTGTAGTTAATGCACATCCTCAATGTGCCGTCCTTCTTCTTTACCAACACCACAGAAGAAGCAAAAGGACTCGTGCTTGGTCGAATGTGACCAAGAGCCAGCAACTCCTAGATAGCCCGTTCAATCTCATCCCGATAGGCCTTGGGGTGCCTATAGGGGGTAGTGATCACTGCTTTTATGCCCTGCTCAAGCTCGATGGTGTGCTTGAACCCTCGATCCAGTGGTTGTCCTTGTGGAATATCCCTAAACACTATGGCATACTGATCAAGGATGGACTGTATCTCTGGATGTAACGTCGGCCCTGTAGTCCCTGCCTCTGATGCATGCAGCTCCATTGCCCACTCTATGTCTCCCTTCCGGAAGACTGCCTCTATCCGATGAGCGGACACAGTTTGAGGCGGATATGTGTGGTGTCCCCGTATCTTCTCATGCCTCCCTATCTTCTCATCATCCCACTCCATCTCTAGGGTCTTCCAATCCGTCGTGACCTTCCCTAGAGTAATAAGCCACTGAACACCCAGTATCATGTTGGTGTCCGGGATATCGACCACAAAAAAGTGGTTAGTCAATGTGTAGGTACCCATCGTCACTGAAAGCTATGGAACATAACGAGCACACATCATGGTCTGATCTCCTGGGACCAATACTGAAAACCCATCGAAGTTCTTTGTCTGAATACCTCTCTGCTCAACCATATGTGCATCGATGAAGTTGTGGGTTGCCTCACTGTCAACCAAAACCGATACGCGCTGGCCACGTACTATCCCTTGTACGTGTAGTGTCAGATACTTGGGAACTCCTCACAACGTTGCAAGGGCCCCTCTGGTGGGTGCAAAAGATGCACCACCTGCTGCTAGTGGTGGAGGTGGCAAAGGTCCCTGTATGGCATGGCTATCCCCTGCCTCCACATCCTCCTCGTCATCCTCTTCTCCACTGCTCTCGGAGAAGACCTCAATAAAATGTTCTTTGCCAGCAGCACATCTATGTCCCGGTGCACACGGCTCCTGACATGTGAAGCACAACCACTTCTTCTTCAGCTCCCTCTTGACATCATCCTCAATCTGTACTCATCCTGGATTCCCCTTTGGAGGTGGAATTCTTACATCCTTCCCCTTAGACTAAAAAGACTGTCTTTGGGGGTAAGGTGTCCGGGTCCTGGGTAAAACATCCTGTAAGTCTCGGGTCCAGCTGATAGCGTCCTGGAGCGTGGTTGGTCTAGTGGATTAGACTAGACCCTGAAGTGGCTCTGCTAACCCCTCAACATACATATAGACCCTCCGTGCCGTGGATAGATCTGACACCATCACGGAGACCCTCAAGAAATCTACAATGTAGGTCTCTGGGCTCCCTGTCTGTTTGAGCCTTGTCAGCTCAACAAAATGCTGCTTTGGATCCCTTCGATCAAATCGCTCCATCAATCTCCTTGTAAATTCCGCATATGTCATCACTGTAGAGTGCTTGAGTGTAACCATCCCGTGAAACCACCAATCTTTGGCCTCGCTATCCAAATGCAATGTTGCCACCTTGATGGCCTCTGCCTCCGACATCTGGTTAAGCTGGAAATAAATGTCCAGCTTCTCCACCCAAGACTTTGCCGAACTGTTTGATGAACCATCAGATGTAGGCAAGTGGAATCTACTCGCTGCACGGTGGGTGTCACCATCATGGTAATGCCGGTTTCCTTTGTGATGATTGCGGGGCCTACTATCTTGCTGGAGCTAAACAAAATCTCTAAATGAAAGAGCATCCCTGAACTCCTGCCCATATGCTTGGTACTTTGCAAAATAATCGCCCATATGGCCGGGCTCTGCCTCCTGTTGGGCTCCGACCCCCGTGTCTGCTCCTAAGAATGTGGGCATGGTAGAGCGTGTAGGGGCATGCGAGGCCACCTGCTACGCAGTATCACGCTACTCTGGCAAATGATGGGATGCACCTGATCCCTCACCAATCTGAAAAACTCGTGGGCTCTCATGCTGTCTGGCCTCTATTGCCGTGAATCTCTGCCCCATCGCCTCAATCTACCTCGACAGATCCTGCACTTATTTGAGGTGCATATCCGCATATCTCTTCCTGTCCTCATCTGCCATCTGCTCTGCGTCCACTACTGGCTCTCTCTGTTCTGCGTCTACCATAGGTTCCTCCTGTTCTGCGTCCGCCACAGGAACACAGTCTCCCTCTTTGTAGGTATTCTCCAACCTACGTCCAGTGTCTCTGTATCTCCTACCTCTGTAACAAATGTAGGGTTTTTCCCCCGGTGTCATAGATCGCTAGCTCCACAGGCTGAGCCAGATCTATACTCTGATACCACTGTAATATCCCTAACCCGGAATATTCCTCAAACCCCAGCAAAAACTCCAACCAAATACGTGCAAATGATATAATAACCCAAAAATGACAAAATAACAGTGGTAGAGCATATAATAGTGTAAACAGGAAATATAAGTAGATACTCAAGAAATGCAGCGGCTAAGCCATTTTATTATACTGAGCAATAAAATGAGTACAAGAGGTGATCAGACGTATGGCACCTTGACTTGCACAAGGAAAGCGAAGAAAAGCTCTCAGAATAACAAGAAATGGCCTCTCTGCATGGATGCTGCTGGAGATCTGCTATGCTGCTAGGAAACAAATAATGATTTGGGGCTGCTCCCCTTTGAAAATGTTGAAACTCCAGAATTGAGCTCTACTCAAGAAACCCAGAAAAACCCAGAAAGCTCTCTTGGTATAGTTGACCCCCGGAAATCACCCCCTTGGTGTTCTGCATAGTTCCTCAATGCTCTGCGCTGCCACTGAAGGAAACCCCTCTAAACTTTGCTTGAAACTCTGCCAAAAATCCTCCAATAGGCAAGGGATGGTCCCTTGCTCAATCACCCAGCATGAATCCTCCTGCAAAACCCCAATCCAACACTGCTGCCAGAAAGAACTGCATCCCTCTCCCAGTGCTGCGCAGTCCTCCAAAACGTTGCTGAAACTGCTGCTAGAATGCTGATAAAACTACTGTTGAAATGCCAAAGGAAATACCTTGCCTGAGTAGGCACTTGAAGTCCCCCGGGGCTAAGGGTGAGATCTCCGATGGAGACACTCAATGCACTAAATAGCGTTGCAAACTAGCTAAACAGCGAGCGTGCTTAGACGTCAAAACAACTAGCTCAAAATGCACATAACTAAATGATCCAAAATGAGGGGGCTCCTCTCTATTTTATAGCCTCTGCCTCTCACAATCCCTAGGCTCACCTCCTCCTACGTGATTCCCTCTTGCCATGTGTTCTTCTCTCCTGCGCAGTCCCTCCATGTGTCTGCGTGGGCCCCATTTCTGCGTCCCCTTTTGGCCCCCTTGGTTCCTCCTTAAGTCACAACGTTGTGCTACTAGGAAGTGACTTTTTATTCTTAAAGTGAGTTATGTCCCCCATCCTCACTTTTTTATTTACAAATAACTATAGAAGGCAAAAATTGGGCAAAAATCGAATATTCCAATTAGCCATGGTAATTAGGAATATTACAGATTCTAGGTAGTGCGAGTTTGGCCTGCGCAAGGGTTTTATGAGGCCAGTTATGTGGCTCGTTTTATCGCAGGCTTGCTTGTGGAGGAAGGGAAATTTCCCTCAATAATTTTGCCAGTATTTCTCTCAGAGAGGATTTCTAATTTGGCATCCATTTTATTGTACTTAGATTTGTTGCTGAAGAATAATAATAAAATCCTCATTTGTTGCACCAGTTTTCCCAAATTGGGTTTTTTCGAGAACATTTGTCCAAAAATAACGGTGTCAAATTTTATTCTGTGTACTCTATTTTTCTCAGTTCCTCCTTTTATTCTCCGTAGCATTTTTATTTGTGAATTGAAATGTGATTTATTCGTTGTTTGTCGTAGCAAATAAACTACATATTTAATCAATTGGAAGAATAAATTTTTAGTTGTTGCATTTCAAGGAAATTTTCACATGGTATTAGAGCAAGTTTGAAGATAGATCAGTGGCTGGGTAACAAGAAGGAGAATTTGAGCTGGTTTATAGGGAGCTTTGAGCACAATTTTCAAGATTTGTGCAGAGACTAGCTAGGTAGTTCGAATTGTTGAGCAAAGAGTTTGATTTCCAGTTGCAAGTGTAGGAAAAGTCGAACAAGCTCAATAGCAATTCCAGCAGGCAGTGGTGTAGCCGGGAAGCAGTTCCGGTGAGTAGAACAGAGCTTTTGTTGAGCAGATTTGGGTGTAGTTGTTTTTGTAGCAGAATCAACACTGAGAGGAAGAGAAATAGCACACACAAAGGGATTTTTCTTAGAGGGTTTCCAAATCCAGTTCCTGGAGGAAATCTATGATTTCCAGTTGCAAGTGGCAATAACAACTAGTAGAACTATGCATTCTAGGTAGGAGTGTGAGTAGCAGAACAAGTAGCAAAGTAGGAAAGGAGGAGATTCTTGTTTATTTCCCCAGTTGTGAGTTTTGCAGAAATGGCATCAACAGGACTTCATGTTGGAATTTCCAAGTCTTACTGTTAGAAATCCTTCATGTACTTTCTGATTTATTTCTGCCTACTTGTTCTGCTTAATTAACAAGTTATTTACCATGTAAACGCTGAAAATAAATACAAGTACATGCTCAACACATTATAGATCATCAATTGAAGGAAAACAAGCATGCAAGTTTTACCATTGTTTTTGGACAAATGTCCCCGGAAAAGCACAATGTGGGACAACCGGTGCAGTGATCTGAGGATTTTATTATTAAGCAGTTTTAGAATACAATCTGGGTGCCAAACCGGCTCACCCAACAAAGAATGATCTCGACAGTAGTACCTCTCAGTTAGAGACAGATATTCCGGCTAAATCCTTGGATGAACAATCCCATAGCTCTCAGCTCCAATCTACCCCACGAAATCTCCAACGTCTGCCTCTAGGGATTGCGTCAGCCTCTTTGGCCCAACGTCACCCCAACTCACCCTGCGTCTGCCTTTGGAGGCACTGCGTCAACCTCTAGAGCCTCTGTGTCACCCACGCTGGCTCTCTCTGGCACTGCGCAACTCCTGGTTGCCTCTGTGTAGGCCCTGACTGGCTCTGCATGGCCTCTAGCTGGCTTTGCATCCCTCTCTCCCGGATTCTGCACTGATGCTCCCAGTACTCTCTTTGCCTCTCTGCTTCTGTATCCAATGCTCCTCAGCTACAACTCTGATCACTCCTTCGATTTCCTCAGCAAGCCTTGCCCCAGAAAATCGAATTCTTGATCAACTCGGTGTGTTCTCCAAGTGACCTTCAAGCCTCCTTTTATACTTTTCTCGTGAACAATTCAACGGACGATATTAAGTCTATAATCAACAGCTAAGATTAATTCTGGCAATTTTATGTTAATACACATTAATATTTTATTTTCCCTAAGTTTAGACTTAGGGACTCCATTAAAAATATTAATTATTTTAATATCTCTCAAATTGTTTAGAATCTGCCCAAACCATTTTTGGGTATTGGAGACCTCATGTGCCTTAACCTCCCACCAAGTTTTGAGGCTAGGTCACATTCGATGCTACCCCAAATCAACAATTCAAGATCAGGATAGGCTAGATGGAGACTCGAATTATTGTATCTAGAAAGCCAAAATGTCTTTCATACTAGATGAGCATGGTCCGAAGACGTACGTTGAAAGAGCTGTAGCCATACCGATAGACCTGCAACAGTTAGAGAATTGCAATAAGGAAATGGCCAAGGCAAAGAAGTTGATGCTTAATGGTGTTTGGGATCATATAGTTTCACACTTAGCAGCAAAGAATATGACTAAAAAATGTGGGATGTTATTGTTATGCTTGTCTAGAATCCTTCTGAGAATAGGGAGATGTTCTTGAACAAGAAGTTGAGGCTCACCAGGATGAATAAGGGTGAAGGAGTTACTCTTTATCTCACTAGGATTCAGGATGTCCATGACGAGCTTGCCACAATTGGAGAAGCACCTCAAGAGAGTGAGTTGGTGCGTACAACTCCCAATGGTTTCATCCCGGAGTGTACTAATTTCATCCAAGGCATCACTGGGTGAGATAATCTACCAAGTTAGGATTGATTGTTTGAATATTTTACACAAGAGGAGATGAGGCTCGCTCTAGTGAGGAGCAATATAAGTGGCATCAGTAGTGAAGGACTGAAGGGTGTGAAGGAAGAGGAGAATGTAGCCCTTGCATCAAAGGAGAAGGCAAAGAAAAGTCTGAGTCAGGGACAAGGCTTACCGGGAGGAGAAAAGAAGAGGAAGGTTATGTCGAAGATCAAATGCTTCAGGTGTGGTGAATTTGGTCACTACAGTACTCAGTGTACCAAGAGGAAGAAGGACAAGAAGGAGAAGCAGGAGCAGACAACAACTTCGGCATAGATTAACAATTTGTCTTCTAGGTTGGAGGATGAATTCGCACTATATGCAGTTATACCTCCAGGCTAAGTTGCATGATACGGGGAAACAGGTATGGGTACGAAATGTGACCCCTCCAAATTTTGGAAAGAGGGAAACACGATATATATATATATATATATATATATTAGGAATTTAGGACGTTTAAGAAATGTTATGTGCAATCATAATGCATACATGATAGATTATAATTTTAATATTACATTATGATTAAATTGCCCAATGTCAACGCATAAACAGTAAACTAGAAGCCTCTAAATTTACATAACATTTACTCATGAATGATCACATAATGAAAATAGCAATATCCAAAATCAGCCTTTATTATGTATCCAAATTTCAAAATCAGCCTTTATTTATTATTATATATGAGGTTGCAAGTACAATAAAGACTATGAGGTTGCAAGTACTATAAAGACTAAAGGCTAATCCTCATCATCATAATCCTCGTAAAAAATAGAAGCAGAAGCATGCTCAACAATGGATGGTGGAGCTGAAGAAGATGATTGGCCAATTCCACTTCTAAACTCCCGATCCTCAAAATTCAAGGCAGCAAGAGAGAGCTCCAAATTAAGACTTTCTGGATCCACATCCCATTCTTTAGAAGGACCTTTGCTATAATCTGTACCCCTCTGAGATGCAAGGCAAAGGTTGGAGTGCACATAAACAAGATCCTCTGCCTTCTGTGAGCCCAACTTCTTGCGCTTCACAGAATGAATAAAGCAATAGGTGCTCCAATTCCTTTCTGTTGATGAAGAGCTTGCCACTTGTGAAAGAACACGAATGGCAAAGTTTTGCAAATGTACACCATTTGCTCGATGACAAATCCACCACCTAACTAGATTCATGGTGCTTCTCTCCTCCAAAGCTGATATATTTGAATAATCATCTAATCCTGCAGCAAAACTTGCAAATTCTTCCTTCACCTCCCTATGTAGATGAGCTGGAAACATACTCATAAGGGATTTTTCACCTCATTAGCCACCTCTCTATCCTTATGGGGTGCCTCCCTCTTCCCATTGCATTGAGCAATAAGCTCTTCATCGTAAAATTCAGGGTTCAAGGGATGTGCTAAAGTGTGTAATGGAGTGTTGAAATTGTTCCACCTATCAACAATGATTTTCTTGACTAAATTCGCAAAATGATCGTCAACAAATAAAATTTGTGGAGACTCTTGTGAAATTATTTCCATAGTTTTATCAACCATGGTATCCATGCCATCATATACCTCTCCTAAGAAAAGTTGGTCAGTGTCAACATTCCGAAGAAGCTCAAATGCAGGGGTTGTGAACTTTAGCAAGAAATATATCTTGCTCCACCACTCATTAGGGCACAATCTACCCACCATATTTCCCCGCTTTGACTCACAACCATAGAAACTAATGGTTGCTAAACCTCAATAAGGTGGCGCAACATTATGAAGTTTGAGGCATAACTTGTCTCAACAACTTTTAACAACTCTAATTTGGAGTACCTGAAATATTTCTTGAGATTGGTGGTGGTTGGTGATGAATTTAACAATCTCCCTTGCTTCCCTTGTGATTTCCTTTATTGATGGAACTTTATTGTCGGTCTCCTCTAAGATCAGATTCAGATTATGGACAATGCAGGGTGTCCAAAAGATGTTGTCATACCACTCCTCAATAATTAAACCTGCAACTTTACAAACTGGTGCATTATCCATGATAACTTGCACCACCTTGTTAGGTCTTATTTGTTCAATAGATTTTATAATAATATCAACAATGAATCGTGCATCTTTTGCCTCTCCTAAGAAATCTTCCGCCTTTAAAAACGTTGCTCCTTTTGGTGAAGTGGCAATGATATTTATCAATGGCCTATGCCTTGTATCTGTCCATCTGTTTGAGACTATGCTAACCTCAGAGCTACTCTAGGAAGAACAAATTGGTGATAAGATATCCTCCACAAACTCCTTCTCATTTTTGAGAAGTTGAGTTCTGACTTTCACATAGTTGGGGCCAGTGTTACTTGGGAGTAGGAGCGAAAGCGGGGAGCGGGAGCGAAAACGGGAGCAAGAGCGACATTTTCAGAAGCTCCTGGTTTGGGAGCGAATCCCAGAGCGATTTTTTAAAAATATATATATTTTTTATATTTTGATACATATATGTCAACAAAAACATGTAGAATGATGAATTAGATATAAAAAAACATAGATTGATCATTGAACCACATCACATCAATCATCTAGAAGTTATAATCATCATCAACGACGTCCACAAGTTAGTAACATACATATTACAACTGCAACATATTGAGTCTCGTGAATCATGATTCATCAAATTCAATCTTAAGTTCAACTTCAAGCTTTCAAAATTGAAAATTCAATATATAACATTTATCATCATTGATCACCAAAGTTGTACTTGTAAGCTAAGTTTAACCATTACAAGAAATAATATCTAAGTTTCTAACTGTTAACATGAAATGAAATGTTATAAAATGAATTATGAAATGAAATGAAACAACTTTAGTCTTTCACGAAGCATCATATTCATAATTCACAATCATTACCAATGAGTTATAATTGCCAACTTCAAACTTCAAACTTTCATTGTCATAGTCATATATTGTTTACAAAAAATATCATTATGATATGAAAGAGTCAAGAGTCAAGAGTCAATGACTCAAGACTCAACAGTTATGAAAACTAATAGAAACTAGAAAAGACAGGTAAACTGTAAATCTATTATCTACTACTGCATGTGGCCCTTGCCATGAGAGTTTACTGTATGAGCAAGTCGTGGTGGTCTTCTAGGAGTCCCGCACAGACCGACGACCAGAAATAGAAGGCACATGCCCTCCACGTGAGGGTGTAGATGGAGGTGGCAACAACAAAGGAACAAGACTCGGAACTCGAACACTGCTACTGGATGGTGGAGGTGGCATGGTTGCTGCAGCTGCTTCATCTTCATCTTCATCCCTTATAAGTTCCTCTTCCAGTTCTTCAAGATGTATAGTGCCATCCTCCAAATTGTCATCCTCTAGGTGGTTGTCCCAAATTTTATATGTTGGATCCTCATACGCCCGATTACAGTAATGACTCAACAACCTCAAGTTGTAGTGCACATAAACCAAGCTTTCTGCCCGGTTTTCATTGAGTCTGTCTCTTTTCACATTATGTATGAAGATGTAGGTGCTCAAACACCTCTCTGCAGAATAAGTATTTACAACCTGTGATAGAACTTTTTTTGCCAATTTTGGCAAAAGTCCCTGGCCGCCATATGATTCCCACCATGTGAGAGCATCAAATCTGTCTCTGTCTTCCATTGCATGGAAGGTACCAAACAAACCAGTGCCACTGAAGTATCTGCCTATTTCAAGGCGCACACTAGCACATTCCTCCCTGTCAGGTATCAACTTTTATAATGCATTCAAATATCCTCTAGTTACCTCTTCATCTAAATGGGGTTTGGTCCTAACCCCACCCCCTGGTTCAGGTTGGCCCAACCAAGATGTAGAGTAGTATTTTGGCGTAAGGATATATGCCAAGCAATGTAGTGGAAGATTAAGTTTATTCCATCGTACACACACAATCGTGAATCAGTTTGTACAAGTTGGGATCATTGTTATGAACAATATCTTTTATTTGCCTCAACATGGTATCCATCTGCTCATACACCTTGCTAATCACTGGTTTATCTGTATCTGCAAATCGAATCATGTGATAAATGGGCTTGGTGAAATCCAATACTTGCCTCACACTTGCCCAAAGCATACCATCAAAAGCGGCCTCCTCCACTAGTTCAAAACCTCGCCTATCAGCTGCATTTGTAGCCCTTTCCTTTAATATCTGCCAGTGTGGACTTGATACCATGCTAGCCAATGACTCTCTTACCTTCAAAAGGCGTCTGTCTGAAGGTGGGGTAATAGCTACCAAATCTAGTCCTCGCAATCTTCAACAACTCCAATCTTGAGTGACTGTGGAAAAGGCCATGGGTATTACTATGATTTGTAATAAATTTTATCATTTGTTTGCCTTTCTTGTACAAATCACCAATCCATTTGTATTGTTCATTTTTGTTCTTAACAGCATCATGCATCAAAAGGTTCAATGTGTGAACCAAACACCTAGACCAAAATATGTTGGGGTATTTATCCTCAATAATTGGTCCCGCTAACTTACAATTAGGAGCATTATCAGTGATGACTTGGATGACATTGTATGGCCCAATACGGTCAATTGTTTCAAGTAGTGCTTCTGCAATGTTGATGCAGGTCTTGAAATTCTCTGAGTAATCATATGCATTTAGAAAGATGGCACCACTAACAGACACAGCAAGAACACTTATCAATGGCTTCCCTTTACATTTGTCCATCCATCAGATACAATGGACACCCCATGGTCAGTCCAAAAACTTGTCATTCTATTCAAAGAATGTGATATTTTTTCTTTTTCATGATCAAGTCCAATGGTTCTTGCCTTGTCATACCCAGGGCTCTTGTATCCTTTAGGGGCATCATTTATGGCAGAAACCATTTCGTGCCAATAAGGTGAGCGAAGAACATTGAATGGTATCCCACATGCATAGAGAAACCTATAAACTTTTGAATCCACATCGTTCCTACACCCCTCATCAAGGAAATCTGATATGGTTCTACGCCTTAATGCTGATGACCCTATGCCTCCATATCCACTGCCTTGGGAGGATATTGAGGAGTTCTTTGTGCTTGTGATTGTGAGCTTGGTTCAAAGAAACCCCTTGATTTTTAAAATTTGTATTGGGCTTCCTCCTCTTCCCTTATGTATTTGGCTTTATCTGCTGCTGACACAGCTGCACAAGTTTTCCTATTTGTTTATTTCCATCCCATGGCCTTTTCCCGCAGAGGTGTGTTCTAGCACGGGTGTATGAACCTGTGTAACTATTGTTGCAATGGGGGAAATGAAATTTAGTGGTTCCACCCCCTTTCCCTGCTTCAGGTCTGTTAACATATTTCCACAATGAGGTTTGGTCTTGTTTAGTTTTTTCAGTTGTTGAATCATGTTCACCCTCCTTCAGCTCCTCCTCACCAGGGTTTTCATCAAATCCACTTTGTCCCCCTTCTTCATCCCCCTCTTCATTTTGACCCCTCATTTTCCTACTTTCCAGCACCATAATAACCAGAAAAGGAACCAAGAAGAAGAAAATGCCAAGAAATATAACCAGGTCCATGATGTTTGAAATTTGTAGTTTTGAATCTGCAAAATTTAGTGGGAATGGAAATGAGAAAATTAAAAATGTATTTTCTATTTATTAATTTTATTTATTTAGATTCATCATTCTAGAAATAAGTTACTAAGTTACTAACCTACTAAATTACTAAGTTACTAACCTACTTCACTCCTTGCAGGCTTGCTCCTTGCTCCTCAGCGCTGCTCTGCTCCTCGCTCCTTAGCACAAGCTCCTTGGCTCTCTTCCAACTCCCTCAAGTCACAATGACTTACAAAATCCCTCCAAGCCTTTATATAACAAAAACATTTCTTAAAACAATTTTTTTACGCACGGATTTTTTCTTCCACCTATTTCGCTCCTGGCGGCAGCGCGCGTTGCTCCGGGAGTGAAAGATAAAGTCTGGGAGTGATCGGGAGCAATCGCTCCCTAATCGCTCCCGGGCTTTATTTTTCACTCCCGGAGCGAGTCCCAAAGTCGTTCCCTGTTTTGGCAGGGAGCGCAAATTTTTTTCCCGAAGTGCGCTCCTGAAATCGCTCCCGTTCGGGAGTGATAGCGCAAATTTTTTTCCCGGAGTGCACTCCTGAAATCACTCCCATTCGGGAGTGATTTCGGGAGCTCGCTCCTGACCCGCTCCTGCCTGGAGTGCGGATTGGGAGCGGGTTCGAGGGGGGGCGCTCCCCCGTAACACTGGTTGGGGCCCTTTTATCCTATGAGAGCTTTGTTAACTTCCCTTATCATATCTTGCCAGTAAGAAGAGCGTACAACATTGAATGGGATACCACATGCATAGATGCACCTAGCCACTCTAGAATCAACTTCTTCTTTCGCTTGCACATTCACCAATTTAGCAATTCTGCTATCTTGAACTGAAGCGGATGCCACTTTGGTATTTTTGGATGGTTGTTTCTCTTGTTGTTGACTAGCTCTCCTCTTCCTTGCTTCAACCACAATCCTTGGCTCAATGTTTTTTGGAGTTTGTGGAGTAGCTTGAGTAAGCACTTCATGCCTTCTTTTAAGTCCATCTGCCTCATGTTGCTCTCTTTGATATGCCCTCCTCACCAATGGGTCTGTTGTTTTTGTGCAACTTGCAATCCCTTGTCCTTCTCCATGACAAAGACGTGCCTTCACTCTTGGGTAGGAGCCCTTGTACGAATTATTTCAAAGATTACATTGCCATTCCCATGAGCCACCACCTGCACATCTTTGAAGCTTATGAGCATGCCTCTAAAGAGGATAATAGTTAGCCCTTGGGTTGGACTTGGGAGTTGAACTTGCACCTTGGTCGGAAGCCATTGCTGCAAAAAAAAATTAAAAAAACAAATATGTAAAGAAAATACGTTTTTCACATTTTTGGAAGCATAAACCCTCGAAAAATAGAAAAAATAGTGGGAAAAAAACTAAGAAAATGAATGCTTTTTACCCAATTTATTTTTTTGCAACTAAAGCAACTCCAAAATGCCACAAAAGACAACAGAAAGATGGTTGTAGTTGAGCCAAAAACCAAGAATGTCGTAGCCAGAAACTCCCCACTCAAAATTTTCTTGTGAAATCTCTTTCTCTTGTTGTTGAAATCTCCTTTTCTCACTGTTGAAAACGCCCTAGCTGAAACCAATGTTCTCTTCCTCTTTTCTCCTTCCTAAAATCGCCCTTCTCCAAGTGAAACAACTTGCTCAATTTGTGTGATGAGGGAATGAGGCGAGAGTATTTTTATAACTTGCGAGAGCCATCTAGAAAGATCCAAAAGATATTTTAATCACCAAATAAAGTATTAAAAATGAAAAAAAAAATTGAAAAAAATGCACTTGAACACTGAAACGTGGTCGTACGACCTTGAAATGCGTTTTAGGCCGTACAAGGCCACATTTTGGCCTCGTGAAACGTGCCAATACATGATACGAATAGGATCCATAGAAGACTGTCAAAAAAGGCGCACTGACCGAGGCCCATGGAGACTGCACAAGAGGTCAACGTAGCCCCTGGGAGCCTCGGATCGGGAAAAGGAGGTGGATTTTGATGCGCGAGCACACGGGGGAATGGTGAACCGGAAAACCGCGGGCAGAAAAGGTAAAAAGCACTAAACGTACAAGGCGAGATCCGCACTCTGGAAACCAGTGGTATTGATCAGGGTGCCCTCAAACGGTAAACGGTTTTGGATGGAAGAGGAGTGATCCCACTCAACAATTGACACGTGGCAAGCAGAGGTGAGAGAAAACCGCTGTTGATCGTGCGCTATCGGTCGAGCAAGTCAATCGCACGGGATGTGTGTATGGCGTCGAATTTGGAGGCCCCAGATCGGACGACTGAGATCAAGCCCGATGGAGGAAGCGGAATCGATAAAGGAATACGCCGCGATTTGTAAAGATTTGGAATCTGTTTGACCGCCACGGTGGAGGAAAGACTTCATCCACGACGTAACTGAAGAAATGAACCGATGAAGCAAGCTGGCGCCGTTTAGAGGAGGACACGTGGCCACTTCCTGAGCGTTCATGCTGATGCCAAACAGGGAACTCCACGGACAGCTGCAGAAGGTGAATCGACAGAGGCGGAAGAGGAACTGAATAGGCATTGGATCGAATGGCTAAAAACCACGAACAGAGATAGAATACACAGTGAAGTCGGAGAGACGAAAAAAAGACTAGAATCCCGAGAGGAGGATGAAATACACAGAGAAAGAGGACAGTAAAGCATAAGCAAAAAGAGACAGAGGACCGAGCTGACCAGCGGCAGCATCGAGCACCAGAGAGCTTGAGAGATTCAAGCCATCCCATAGAGGAATCTATTTGGGCTGAGCACCATACTGGGCTTATGCCACTGTAGACCAGAAGGTCACAGAGCTGGTAGGAAGAAGAAGAGTCTGTGTACTCCAGTGGCTTGGGGAATCCAAGAACCACCTTGCCAAGCAAAACCTGCTTTAGGAGAACTCACATTGAGTCCCTGTATTCTAATTCTCTGCTTAAAGGCACAATAAAACAAGGCCACCATTGAAGGTTGGACCGGAGATGTAGCCCTGGAGAATAGGGTGAACTCCTTATTAAAATTCTTGTGTCTTTGGGTCGCTTACTATATTTCTTTGTTGTCTTTCCATTTTGTTGTCTGTGTATTGGCAATTTAATCGACCTGTTGCTTAAATAACACAGAACACACACCAGCACATGAGTCTGTAATACCTTTGTTTAATAAATATTTAATTGATGTCACTCATAGGGTGAATATCAGATCAAGTGGTATCAGAGCTCTAGGTTGTAAGGTTAGACAAGCTTGTGTTGATTTAGCTGTTGAATGCTCACAAGATCAAAGCTCAAATTTGGAGAAGGAGAGTTGGTTGAAACTAATCCTGAAATTGGGAGAGTCTATTCTCGGAAGACAATGTCAGAGGAAGGTTCTATGGGGTCAGACCCTCAATTCATAGAGATTTTACTAGCTATAAAGTCTATGGTAGAAGAAATGTATAGGGAATTTAGAAAGCATAAGGATGAAGATTCATCAGGCTCTAAACAAGATAAAGAAGAATACGAGTGTCATTCCCATGACCACTCAAAAGGAAAAGGGAAAGATGAAAGTTTTCTCACACCTCCTAATAGCCCTATGCATAATAAGAAAGCATCTTTGATTAAGCTAGATGTTAAGTTTGATTTACCTATATATGATGGAGAGCTAAATGCTGAAAAGTTGGACAATTGGATTAAACAAATTGATGGGTATTGCAGTGTGCAGAACATCATCTTAGACAAGAGCAAAATTCAGTTGGCAAACCTATGCCTAGGAGGCACTGCCTTGGTTTGGTGGGAAGGCAGAACCCAAGCTGATATGAAGAAACATGGCAAGACTATCTCTGTCTGGAGTGAATTTGTTTTTGCAATCAAAAAGTAGTTCTATCCATTGGCCTACATGCAACAAGCCATGATGAGTTGGCAAACTCTTCGGCAATTGAAAGGGCAAAGTGTGCAAGGGTATACTCAAGAGTTCAGAAAGAGAGCGTTGATGTTGGATATCACATTAGACTCACCAGAGACTCTTTTGAAGTACATTGGTGGTCTACACAGCTACATGAGGCATACCATCCTTATGTTTAATCCCACTAGTATAGATGAGGTATTTGTACAAGCTACTCATCTAGAAGCTAGAGGAAAGAATGGAAATCCAAAAGTTGGGGGACCATCCCAACCCACTGTAAGAAAGAGCAAGGAGAAAAGAAAGCAGAAGTGGAAAGCAAGGAAGGCGAACACTGCACAGAAATTCAAATCTTCATGCACTCACTATAAAAGGAGGGGCATGATGATGAGCATTGTTGGATTCTACATCTAGAGCTGAGACCTAAGAAGTCTGAGGGTAAGAAGAAGAATATAGCTATAGCTATTCAGAAATATTTGGGGTCAGACTCGGGAGATGAAACAACTATAGTAGCCACAGGTATAAAAGGTAAGAATTCTGAAGCATCTACTAGTAATTCTGCTCAATCTGTTATTGATTAAGAAAATGAGAGAAAAAGGCATGAGCTTTTCCATATTCGAGTTATTTCCAAAAATCAAAATATTGATACTTTGTTTGATAGTGGCTCACAAGTAAATCTAATTTCTGAAGCAATTGTAAAGAAATTGGGATTAGCAACTACACCTCACAAGAAACCATACCCATTAAGATGGTTGAATGATAAAGCACAACTACAAGTGACTAGACAGTGCAAACTCAAGTTTTCTTTTGGGTCAGAATTTGTAGATGAGGTTGAGTTAGACATAATTTCTTTGGATATATGTGGAATTGTTTTAGGAAGTCCTTACATGTATGATAGAAAGACTCTTTTCTATAGAGCTTAGAACAAGTATCTAATTGTTAAAGATGGAATCGAATACTTTGTAAGAGCTCACAAGCTCAAGAATAATTATACTCTCATAAATTCTGGGCAGATGAAAAGAATGATAAATTCATGCAAACAATTCTTACTAATGGTTGTAAAAGAAAAGAAACTTGATAAAACCAATGTATTTGAGGGCTGTAATGCTCAGCAACAAGCTGATATAGAAAACTTTGTTTCAAAGTATGATGTCTTGTTTCAGGAACCTAAAAGTCTACCACCCAAAAAGGGAATAGTACATGATATTATTTTGCAGCAAGATGTTCCATTGCCTAACATTGGGATGTACAGGTTGTCTGCTTTAGAGAATGGTGAAATCAAGAAGCAGGTGCAGGAGTTGCTCAAGAAGGGATTCATCAGGCCTAGCACATCACCATGTGGGTCACCAATCGTTTTGGTGAGGAAGAAAGATGGCTCATGGAGAATGTGCATTGACTACCGAGCACTGAATAAGATAACAATCAAAAATCGTTATCCCCTTCCTCGCATAGATGATCTTTTAGATCAATTAAAGGAAGTTGTTTATTTCACCAAACTGGATTTGCACAATGGATACCATCAGGTCAGAGTTGCAGAGCAAGATGCATGGAAGACTACTTTCAAAACAAAGCAGGGATTGTATGAGTGGTTGGTTATGCCTTTTGGCTTGACCAATGCTCCTGCTACTTTC
>APFE031470132.1:30019-51612 GCA_000404065.3 Pinus taeda | reverse complement strand
TTGATACTTTGTTTGATAGTGGCTCACAAGTAAATTTGATTTCTGGAGCAATTGTAAAGAAATTGGGATTAGCAACTACACCTCACAAGAAACCATACCCATTAAGATGGTTGAATGATAAAGCACAACTACAAGTGACTAGACAGTGCAAACTCAAGTTTTCTTTTGGGTCAGAATTTGTAGATGAGGTTGAGTTAGACATAATTTCTTTGGATATATGTGGAATTGTTTTAGGAAGTCCTTACATGTATGATAGAAAGACTCTTTTCTATAGAGCTTAGAACAAGTATCTAATTGTTAAAGATGGAATCGAATACTTTGTAAGAGCTCACAAGCTCAAGAATAATTATACTCTCATAAATTCTGGGCAGATGAAAAGAATGATAAATTCATGCAAACAATTCTTACTAATGGTGGTAAAGGAAAAGAAACCTGATAAAACCAATGTATTTGAGGGTTGTAATGCTCAGCAACAAGCTGATATAGAAAACTTTGTTTCAAAGTATGATGTCTTGTTTCAGGAACCTAAAAGTCTACCACCCAAAAAGGGAATAGTACATGATATTATTTTGCAGCAAGATGTTCCATTGCCTAACATTGGGATGTACAGGTTGTCTGCTTTAGAGAATGGTGAAATCAAGAAGCAGGTGCAGGAGTTGCTCAAGAAGGGATTCATCAGGCCTAGCACATCACCATGTGGGTCACCAATCGTTTTGGTGAGGAAGAAAGATGGCTCATGGAGAATGTGCATTGACTACCGAGCACTGAATAAGATAACAATCAAAAATCGTTATCCCCTTCCTCGCATAGATGATCTTTTAGATCAATTAAAGGAAGTTGTTTATTTCACCAAACTGGATTTGCACAATGGATACCATCAGGTCAGAGTTGCAGAGCAAGATGCATGGAAGACTGCTTTCAAAACAAAGCAGGGATTGTATGAGTGGCTGGTTATGCCTTTTGGCTTGACCAATGCTCCTGCTACTTTCATGAGATTAATGAATGAAGTACTCAGACCTTTTCTTGATGACTTTCTTATTCTGTATCTGGATGACATTCTGATTTTTAGTAAGACATGGGAAGAACACTTAAAGCATGTTAAGCAGACATTAGATGTTTTGAAAAGAGAAAAACTTTATGTTAAACTCTCAGTGAATTTGGCAAAACATCTCTAACTTATTTGGGTCATATAGTAGGGGGTGGTGAATTGAAAATAGATCCCTCTAAAGTGGCAGTCATTGTAAACTGGCCTAAACCCAAGTCTGCTACGAAAGTGAGAAGCTTCTTAGGAGCAGCACAATATTGGAGGAAGTTCATTTCCATTTTTTCCTCAATTGCAGCTCCCTTACATGCTTTAACAGGATTGAACAAGGTGTTTCAGTGGGGAGGCAAACATCAAAAAGCCTTCGACACCTTGAAAGAAAAGATCAGTACAACACCTGTATTAGCATTGCCAGATCTACAAAGACCGTTTGAAATCCAAACAGATGCCAGTTACTATGCCATGGGAGTAGTGTTGACACAACACGATAAACCCATATGTTATCATTCTGAGACTTTTAATCCTGCAGTAGTTAACTATCCTACATATGATAAAGAATTGTATGCATTAGTTCAGAGTGTGAAAAAGTGGAAGCATTACTTAATGGGCAAAGAGACAGTGATACATACTGATCATCAACCACTTTAATATCTACACTCCCAAACTAAGTTGCAGCAATCAAGGCATTATAGATGGATGGGTTTTCTACAACAGTTTCATCTAGTAATCAAATATAAAAGGGGCATACATAACAAGATTGCAGACATGTTATCTAGACCCATTATAAATTCATCTACCATACTTAAGCATAATTCTGTGCTACATGAAAGCTACATAGAACAGTATGCTCAGGATATGGACTTCAAAGATGTATATGCAATTTTGAGTCAAGGCAAAAAGGTATAAGAATTGAACTATCATGTGAAGGACCGACTCTTATACCATTGTGGGAAACTCTGCATTCCACTAACAGAGAGAGTAAAGATAATTAGAGAGGCACACACTTCTCTGATATCAGGTCACTTTGGGGTAAGTAAAACAGTTGCACAACTGCAAAGATTTTGTTATTGGCCGAAAATGAATGAGATAGTTTCTAGATATGTAAGTGGGTGTACTATGTGTGCTAAAAACAAGCCCAGCAATAGAAAACTAGGCTTGTACACTCCTTTACCAGTTCCTTCTCACCCTTGGGAAAGTGTTTCCATGGATTTTGTTGGAGCATTGCCTAAATCTAGGAAAGGTCATGATTATCTATATGTGGTTGTGGATAGGTTCAGCAAAATGTGTATCTTGATACCTTGTAATAAACACATTACAACTGAACAAATTGCAAAATTGTTCTTTGAACATGTATGGGTTCATTTTGGATTACCCACTTCTATTGTATCTGATCGAGACACCCAATTTGTGGGGAATTTTTGGTCAAGTCTGTGGGAATTGATGGACACCTAACTGAAGAAAAGCACAACCTTTCATCCACAAACCGATGGCTAGACAGAAGTAGTTAACAGGAAAATGATCCAGTTACTGAGGGGATATTGCAACAAACATCCTAAGCTTTGGGATGAACATTTGTGTTATGTGCAACATGCTTACAACAGGGCAAAACAATATTCTACACAAAGATCTCCTTTTGAGACCTGTTTTGGTTTCATACCAAGGTATCCTTTGGATTTTGTCTTTGGTAAAGATACCATGGTTGATGGACAAAGTGATGTGGACAAGGAAACTAGGTTCATTGAACAGATCCAGGAGATCCACCAGGCAGTGCAAGAACAGCTGGAAAAGAGCCAAGCCAAATACAAGGCTAGGCATGACAAGCATTGGATGGAGCATATTTTTCAAGTCGGAGACCAGGTCTCACTGTATATCAGCAAGGACAGGATGCAAGGTGAAGGTAAAAAGCTAAAGCCTATCAAGTGTGGACCTTTTAGGATACTTGAGAAGATTGGTGAAAATGCTTTTCTCCTTGATCTACCAGCTTACATGCACATCTACTCAATCGTAAATGCAAATTGCTTGAGATTGTTTGAGCCTTCAATGATTGAGGATCCTGAAGAGCAAAGTCAATTGCCTTCTATTGATGACCTGCTACTTGAATATCTTAATGAACTGCAGGAAGGCACAGTCTTGGATAGGAAGGTGAGGACGATGCGTAGAGGAGATGTTGAGTACCTCAGAATTGGACTCAAAGGTTCGAAGCCGAGCAGTGCGAAGTGGACTGAGATTGGACAAGTGAGACAGCAGTATCCTCACTTAGTCGATGCTTGAAAGAAAACCAACTTTTGGTGGTCCAAAAGCTTTTTCAGTGGGAAGGCCGTGATCCGAATTGGATCCATAGAAGACTTTCAAAGAACCATGACTGTATAGATCGAGACAAATCTCTAAGAATTCAAAACCGTAATAAAAAACACCCCTGAACTAGTGGAAATGGCAGCCAGCGTGGAACAACGAGGACCTCGGTCAAAGCGCGTTGACCGAGGCCCATGGAGATTGCGCAAGAGGTTAAAGTAGCCCCTGGGAGCCCCGGATCGGGAAAAGGAGGTGGATTTTGATGCGCGATTAGCGCTCTAATCGCACATCGCTGGGAAAACAGGACCGAAATGGGGGGAAGCCCGAGCACACGGACGCATGGCGAACCGGAAAACCGTAGGCGAAAAAGGTAAAAAGCACTAAACGTACAAGGTGGGACCCGCACTCTGGAAACCAATGGTATTGATTGGGGCGCCCTCAAAAGGTAAATGGTTTTGGATGGAAGCGAAGCGATCCCACTCAATGATCGACGCATGGCAAGCGAAGGTGAGAGAAAACCGCCGTTGATCGCACAATATCAGTCGAGCAAGTCAACCGCGCGGGACGTGCGTATGGCATCAGATCTGGAGGCCCCAGATCGGATGACTGAGATCAAGCCCAATGGAGGAAGTGGAATCGACGAAGGAATACGCCGCGATTTGTAAAGATTTGGAATCCATTTGACCGCCATAGTGGAGGAAAGAATTCATCCACGACGTAACTGAAGAAACGAACCGACGAAGCAGGCTGGCGCTGTTTAGAGGACACATGGCCACTTCCTGAGCATTCATGCTGACGCCGAACAAGGAACTCCAAGCGCAGCTACAGAAGGTGAATCGACAGAGGCAGAAGAAGAATTGAACAGGCATTGGATCGAATGGCTGAAAAACCATGAACAGAGACAGAATACACAGTGAAGTTGGAGAGACGAAAAAAAGACCAAAATCCCGAGAGGAGGACATAATACACAAAGAAAGAAGACAGTAAAGCATAAGCAAGAAGAGACAGAGGGCCGAGTTGACTAGCGGCAGCATCGAGCACCAGAGAGCTTGAGAGATTCAAGCCATCCCATAGAGGAATCTGTCCGGGCTGAGCACCATACTAGGCTTATGCCACTGTAGACCAGAAGGTCACAGAGTTGGTAGGAAGAAGAAGAGTCTGTGTACTCCAGTGGCTTGGGGAATCCAAGAGCCACCCTACCAAGCAAAATCTGCTTTAGGAGAACTCACATTGAGTCCTTGTATTCTAATTCTCTGCTTAAAGGCACAATAAAACAAGGCCACCACTGAAGGCTGGACCGGAGATGCAGCCCTGGAGAATAGGGTGAACTCCTTATTAAAATTCTTGTGTCTTTGGATTGCTTACTGTATTTCTCTGCTGTCTTTCCATTTTGTTGTCTGTGTATTGGCAATCTGATCGATCTGTTGCTTAAATAACACAGAACACACACCAGCACATGAGTCTGTAATACCTTTGTTTAATAAATATTTAACTGATGTCACTCATAGGGTGAATATCAGATCAGTATAGACTAAAACGTGCTTCAAGGATGTACCAAACACATTTTAGTGTTTTTGTACCATTTTTTGCCTTAAACACCTTCAAGCCCAACGTTTCTTGCAACATAGCCTCTAGGAGAGAAGTGGAGTGACATTGAGATTTAGTCACCAGAGTTGTAGAGAGTTTGAGCAGGGTCCAAGGAACACTGCATTGGACAGGTGTTTCTTCTTGGATCATCACCTTTGCTATAAGGGCCCATGGTATTCAGTAGCAGATGGATCAATATCAGATGGCGCAGTCTGTTCTTCAGGGACAGTTGCAGTACTAGTTGCAATTAGATGCAGAGGAGCGCAGAGCAGTTGCAGTGCAGACACTTATTCAGTAGACAGTGTAGAGGCTAGTAGTAGTTAGAGACTCAAGAGATGATGCAGAGCCAATCCAGAGACAAATGATTCAATATTTTTGGTTCTCAATTACGGTAGTTGCAAGGGCATCAACAACGCATAGTAGTGTTAGCAACAATACAGGTTGTACAGTGCAGTGTCAGCAACAACGCAGATATAGGATGGTTCAGCTACACGGTGGAAGATGAATCAAAGTTGCATAGTGGCATGGTGGACAGTGGCATATTGTCACAGATTGTCAGACATCAGTAGCGTGTATGGAGGATGTTATGTAGACAGATTGAGAGAATACCTTCCTTGCTAAGAGGGAGTGTTAGTTTTTGTACCATCAGATAGGTATTCTAGTCTCGATTTGTGTCAGAGAGGCTAAGGAACACAAGATATCCAAAACCCATAAAAGGCTTAAGAGAAAACACTTAGAAATGGCTCAATTAAGTTAATTAATCAATAATTAAATATTTTCTAAGTCTAACTTAGGAAAAGTGATTAATTAACAGGAATTAATTGAAAAAGGTGAGATTTCTCTATAGCTCACATGGATTGACTCAAAGCTCATCTTAGCCATTGATGGGGATCTAATCATGGCCATTGGTGACCTGATGAGAGATTATAAGAGGAGGTTGATGGGGTTGGAGACATACACACTAGAGGAGTTTCCTAGGCAAATCGAGCTACCTAGTTGCAAAGGTCGAGTAGGGAGAAACGTTCAAGCCAGAAGGAAGCAGAGGTGAGAGGGAGATCAGTAGGAGGATTCTAGAGGAGTTTTCCAGTGTCAGAAGAGTCAGCTGAGGGAGGTTGAAGTTATCCATAGGAGGTTGCACAGGGGCTTGTGCAGAGCCTCAAAAGAGGCAATTCGCTTCAGCTAGCGAGGAAATCGATTTAGTTGTTGGAGACCAGGATTTTCACTAGGAGGCCAAGCAAATAATTTCCAGAGGCAGCAACAGGTAGGGCATCATCATCTGAGGCATATTCCAGGCAGTGAGATTTTGGTCTGCGTAGAGGCCTGCACAAGGGTTTTCTGGAGCTAGTTTTTGTGGCTAGTTTTGTTGCAGGATTGCTTGTGGAGGAAGGAAAAATTCCCTCAATAACTTTTCGAGTATTTCTCTCAGAGAGGATTGCTAGTTTGGCATCCATTTTATTGTACTCAAATTTCCTACTGAAGAATAATAATGAAACCCTTGCCTACTGCATTGGTTTTCCCACATTGAGTTTTTCCAGGGACATTTGTCCAAAAATAACGATGTCAAATTTTATTGTGTGCTCTATATTTCTCAGTTCCAAATTTTATTTTCCGCAACGTTTTTATTTGTGAAGAATTGCAATGTGATTTATTCATTGTTTGTCATAGTAAATAAACTAATTATTTAATCAATTAAAAGAATAAATTTCCAGTTGTTGCATTTGAAGGAAATTTTCACAACTCACTCTTGAGACATGGGAGGGTAGGAACCATCTTCAAAGCCCTCATTTGGAGCACTCTACAGGCTTATCTTTCATCAAGAGACCCATGATACCACTACTCGTGCTCCATAGCCACTTTGGGGCACCACACGATGATTTACATAGGGATCAAGGGGCCACCCCCTTGTCTTGTTGATTTCTGGTAGCATTGGATGTGCTCTAAGTCTCAAATTTTACAGGGAGGCTTGGACACATGTATTCCAAAGAACCCAGAAAGAGTTTTGGGAAATTCCACTCAAAGGCAGTTTTATTAAAATAATTAATTATTTTTAGAACCCTAAGTCTAAGCTTGGGAAATTAAAATAATTAATGGGTAGTAATCTAACTGTCGATGTAACTTCTAGAAGAAGATGAGGATCAAGTACAAATGATCTTAGCCATTGATTAGCTTCTAATCTGGGCCATTGGATTTCAACAAGAAGATTATTAAGGAGGCTTGAGGGTCATTTAGAAAACACACAGAAAGTTTATCAGTCAGATCAAATTGTTGAATCTAGAGGCAACGTAGTGATTTCGTAGTGATCATGCAGAGAGGGGCAGAGAAAGTTTTGGCTGGAGGATCTTCTCCAGAGCTAAGAATACTCAACAGAGAGGTAGAGAGACACACGGAGGAGGTAGCGCAGTGCCTAGAGAGGGTGACACAGAGCCAAGAAGGGCCCACGCAGAGCAACACAAAAGCCTTCCACGTAGAATTCTGAAATTTGTTGAGGTTGACATTCTGAGCCAGGAGGGCTGGAGTCAACTCCTAAGAGAAAATCGATCCAGCAAGGAGGTGACACAGTGCCTTAGAGGCTGATGCAAGCCCATGCAGTGACTGCATAGGGGCAGTGCAGAAGTCGTCGGGGACTCATTGGTTCAGCGGCCGAATCAGCCGGGGATTGCAGTGTAGAGGTAATCTCACTAATTTCTTCTGCTGAGTGATATTCTCTATACTATATTGCCAACAAGGCATCGAGAGGTTGTATTCAGAAATAAGTTCTGCTTAATAATAAAAACCCTCAGATCTGCTGCACCGGTTTTCTCACATTGGGTTTTTCCGAGGACATTTGTCCAAAAATATCTGTCACTTGCGTTATATCTTTATCTTGTTCAGTTTCCTGTTTCGGCATATTATTTTAAATGGTGTAGGCTGTAGTGTATGTATTTCAATGTTTGCCATAGGAAACTACAAATAACTTGTTCATGTCAATCTAACTAGTAGGAGAAATATCGTTAGTTATTGCAGTAGGGATTCCAGTTTTAGGAATTTTCACATGTCTATCATTCATGGAGCCTTTCTTTCATCATGGCACCTTGAGGACTCAACAAGGCACTCCAACGACTCTTCTACATCATGATTTCATCATTTTAGCTTACTTATGGATGGCTTCTTTATCACTTTATGTTAAAATTGGAAACTAGCGCCAAATTCCACTATTGGACAACTCATCTGTTGGAGATGATTATTGCATTGAATTCCTCTTTTTGAGAGGACCAAAATCAAACTATAGATCACCAAATTTGGATAAGGAAAAATATTTATTTATTCAAAATATATTCTATAAGTCATGATTTTATTAAGGCGGGAAAAATTGAAAATTTGAAATTTGAATTTGCCGCCAAATGTCAAGGTTGGCTTCACTTCCATAAGGACAAGCACCATGTCTAATTGTATATAGGGCATTCTCCAATCCCATTTGATACATTGAAAATTTCTCGAGTGATATCTCTGAGGGAGCCATGGCTTAGAGAAGTAGGAGGACGAGTTGTTTGGGTTTAATCTATCTCCCTCAGGACCGTGTTTATAGAAGGCAGTTGGTCGTACCCTTTACGGCTATTCTGGATATTGTTTTGGCATGTCTTCTGGGTTTGGATCTCTCCTTCAATAGGGCAATTTCCTTCTATGGTGTCACAGGTAGGCTGCATACATGTATGTCTTCAAACCTCAAGGCCAAAGGCACTTCTGTGCTGCAGAATAGGCCGCAGGCCTATATCTCTTGTTCAGGAAGGTAGATGTCTAGCCACAGGGCTAATCACCAGCCTATATTGATAGCGAATAAGATCAAAGAGGATTAGAGGCCCACCGCAGTGATTGTGTGAGTCTGGAAGATGAGTAAAGAAGGTATGGTAGGTTAACTATAAACCCTAACTAGTGATGAATATTATAGCAGCGCCTTAAGCATGTCTTGTCAAAGCTGAGGATTCATTGTGCCATTTTCATGTCTAAGGAAATTGTTGTTAGAACGTCAAATGGAAAGTCAATGTTATTGTACTCTTTCTTTGCTGAATTTTTTATATTAATAATAAGAAGAATCGATAAAGGGTTTTCCCCATCTTGGGGTTTTCCCTGGCTTGAGCCAATTCCTGTGTTTTCTTGTCTTGGCTTGTCTTCTGCACTTATGTTCAATGTTCTTTCTTCAGTTACTATGATTTCTATTGGATTAAGAATTGCTAATAGGTTTATAATTTAATGAATTATCTGACCTAAGAAAAGAACGTGTTATCTCCAAAATTTAACATGGAATCAGAGCTCAGGTGAGGAAAAGCCCAAGATAGAATAAAATATTGTGAGAGAAGAGCATGATCCAGAAGAGCGATGTTTTGAAGAGCATGATTCAGAAGATCAATATTCAGAAGAACAAGATTCATAAGGGAGAGGATTTTGTTAATGTTACACCTAAAGATTTTGCCCAAAATTTTCCATCTACATGGTATCCACCAATTCACCTGCCAAGTGCACCTCCTCTTCTCAAGGGGGATGGAAATGAGAGTCTATTTGTATCCAGTGTTAGGGCACCTTTCACACCCCTTATTCATTGCAGGCACCACTGTCGCTTCTTTGGTGGAATAATTTGTGGACCATGTAAAACTAGAAGATGTTTGTTCCTGTAAAATTTCGAGTGAGAGACCCACAAATGGTCTGAGATAGGTGTAACGCCAATTTAGAACCATTGCAGATATTTGTTTGGGGAAATCATGTGAGTAATGCAGTGTAGATTGCCACACATGGTGTAACTGACTAGACGTGTATGAGAGGATGGCTGAATATGCCTTTAGGAATGTCAATGGAAGAAGAAATATACAAGTTTACCAATGATCTGTGTAGTTATTGTGAGATTATGAGATTGAACTGAGAAAGATATACACCGCAGTCTATTTTAAAGGGAGCCATAGGGTTAGCTATCTTAACTGTTGCGAAGGCTGACATGTTCATGGCCTATAGAAGCATCAACACAAGAATCTGAAGTGTTAGGGTTTGAAATTTGTGTGTTTTTCAGGTCCAAGCAAAGATTAAAAATACGCAATCATGATTAGGAGAATAAGTCGAGAAGGAGAATGGCATAGATTTGTGATTTATATCAATATGAGGTCGATGTTGTGTGACATTGAGCTATACTGATTATTCTAAGGAGAGTTTGGTGTTTTTCTTCAGAGCATACATTTCACAACTTAAGCTTGAAGGACCTTCTCTCATATCTGACATGGTACTATTCCCCTCATTGACCAGCGTCCAAGATGATTTAGCAGGCAACTCGATTCGATTGAAGGGATCTGGGATTGTCTACAACACATCCAAATTATGAGGATGTGGCCCTGTTGTTGAGGGTTAAGTAAGATGGGCTGAGGTCTTGCCCATTGGCTTAGCAATATATTGGAATCACTGTCAGGAAGCCACTCCAGAGGTCTCAGTTAATAAATGATGTGTGTTATGAAAAGGTGATGGCTCTTTCCAGCAAAGCAGTTCGTGCTTTAAGAGATGTAGCCCTTGCAAATGTCACTTGGACGTTTTTTGAAGGAAGGCATAGCTAACTGAGAGATTCTTCAAAGAGAGACTGAATCAATGAAAACAATGATCTATTGCCATATGGTAGGGATGACCAGAGCAGATCGAACTTTGCTAGAAGACCTTTTCGCTGATGGTCACATTCAAGTTTTGATGTCCACTGCTACTCCTGCATGGGGAGTAAATCTTCCTGCTCATACTATTACAAAATAAAAAGGTGCATAAACTGAACCCCAATGAACCTCAGTGTAGAAATCACGAAGGCTGTGAGAATACTGGTCCATTATGTAAACAAAACTTTAATTCTTGATGGAGAGTTGCATTACGGATGGATAACTTAGAGGTCATTTTCTCTGCCACTGAGCAGTTTGGTTGTGCCTACTACATGGGGCCTTTGTACAGGTTTACATTATAAGATTTCTGTTATTAGCCAATAGGTGCTTGTCTGAAGAAGGCTATATATATTGATATATGGTTGGATTATTTACAGCCTTGGAATATTGGTGCAGAAGGCGAATCAAGCCAGCTCTCGAAGAGAATCTTTATTTGGAGGTTGAAAATAAGATGCTCAGGAATCATTAGTTGTTATGGATATAATGATCAGTGGCACATAAGTGTTCTGGCTAATTATCATTTTTACATATCTGTTGTTGTTTACCTTCTTATATTTGTCCATAAGTTTGTGCACATCGTTACCAAGGCACCTCTTCAGATGATTCACAAGGTATTAAGTGTTTTATTCGAAGCATAGATTTAATAATGTGCAGTAGGGAAGTGCACCATGTTTTTTTGACAGTTTGCATAAGGTTGTGCCTGCCATCTGAGAGCAGCATCAGGTCTGAGAAGATTATTTATCAAATTTTGAAAAAGACAGTGAAATTATTCACTATTCTTTACAAAAGGAATCTTCAATTTTGCAACTATTCAATACCAGTAATAGTAGAAGTCACCTCAAGAGTCCTTGATGAAGGTTACTAATTTCTCTAATAATATTTGTGTGATGCTTATTGACAGTGAGATGGAACACCTGCATACCTTATGTGGTCTAATGTCAGTAAAACAAGACCTTACTGACAATGAATCTTGCGAACAAGTGAATCAGTGATATTATTTATGATAAAGGGAGTGACTTAGTAAATTGTGACCTATGTTTGAACTTGGCTTATATGGTTGTGGTCTTCCTAACATCAATCTTGTAACATGAAGCATAGTTGTCATAACAACTTTCTAAAGATTGCAATGAGCTTGCAGCAATAGAGAGAGAGAGCATAATAATTCAAGGTCAAAATTGACCTAAATCTCTTAAGAAGTAGTAGTCTTCCAGGAAATATGAAGACCTAGAGCTATTAGTCCAATAAAGATTTGTGTGATTACCTCTACTATGTGTAGCTCTATCCTATGTATGGCATCAACATCATTTATGCTCACCTATCAGTCTAGCATTATGAGCAATCTCATTACAATCCTGTAGCTCCAATAAACTGACGTTGTTGTTCACAATTGAATTTCTAAACAAGACAAATGTAAAAATGGATAAAATATCTTTTGAAAGGTTTCCTATTGAGAAGAAGCACCAGTGATCTACTAGAAAAAGAAATTGCAGCACCTTTGATAAGAGGAGCAACTCTCCTAAAGTCGTAGCCTCATGGTAAGTCTCATCTCTCATATGGGAAGATCATGATTAAAGTCCAAATGATCACCTTAAGAGGAAGTTATAAAGTCCCTGGATTAATATCAGGTGGTTACATTCTCAATATTCAAAGGAGCTATACAACTATTGATGTTGTCTCATTATATGCCTTGATTCCAATGGACAACTGCTCATTAAAATAATATGATTCGTAGTTCATCGCAGAAAGTTGCAAGGCTGACATTATGGTAGATGGTAAAAGCACATCTAAGTGTTGTATCTCTTAAGGTCCACCTTTATATCTACAAAGTAGATGGATCTCAGGATGAGCAGGCTGCCACTTCAGAAAGACAACCTTAGGCTTGTGATCTCCCTAAGCAAGAGAGAGTAAGAACAGTTAAATATTTTCTTCATTTAGATATGCGAGAAGTCAAGGATTACTAAGTGCTGCTAAGATCTCTGCTGCTAAAATGGCTAACTATAAATCAATATGTTTATTAAAAGGATGTGTATGAATATATACGTTGTTGGGTCGAGCTAGATCTAGTCTTGATGTTTAGAAAGCAGCATGGCTCTATCTCCTATATGAAAGGATCTTTGGTTAAGATGGAACATTGAGCTCTGGGAGCTCTTGAAGGCTTGGGGTACTTATTGAGTTATGAACGACCATAGGGTGAGTGGTTCACCTTTCCTTGTGACGGATGACGTGTGTCGGGTGAGTGGTTCACCTTTCCCTGTGACGGATGACATGTGTGTAGGGTGAGTGGTTCAGTTTCCCCTACAATTGATGAGATATGCATAGGATGAGTGGTTCACCTTCTCCTACAGACACCCCAGTCAAAGATGCAAATAGGCATCTACTATTTGTCCAATAGTTCTCTGAAGTTCTCTAATGAAATTATGCCATTCCTCTATCCACTGGGACTCCATTTTCATATCCTCCGTTGTTTCCCATGTTTGCTGCCATATTATCGACTGGCCTTCCTTCTCAATCTGGTTTAGGAATACACATCCTTGCGAGTGTAAGTGAGTTATAACCTCTCTTGATAAAGCATATCCCTCATTCCATCCTACCTAGGGATCCAAACCTAGTCTGATCTTCTCTCCTATTGGACACCTAATCCTCTATGGGTTGGTGTGAATGTGAATAGCCACCGGAGTCCAAGAGACGTTGGAAGATGAATCCAATAGTCATGTACAATATATTATAAATGAACATCTTGTGAATAGTAAAGGTAATCTAATGCTTATTTTTCATATAATGTTTGCATTCCATGTGAGTTTAACATAGTATTAGAGCTGCAGGAGAATTTTGGCTCTGCTCTAATTTGAGCCACTTGTTTTGTGGACTCTCTAAATGTCAATTTTGCCTTTCTGTGTGTCAGAACTTCTATTACTATTCTTGTTGCACGCTGTCACCACTGCCCCTTGAAGGAATTGTTACAACCTTTCTGCATAGTGGTGTCACTGGTATATTCTTAGCTATAACATTAAGTTTTGTCAGCCACGCCAGGCTAGTGCTGTAGTGTAAGGCACAAGAAACTCACCTGATTAAGGGTTGTTCGAGACTGAACATTACTTCTTTTGCTATGACTGGACTGCTCTGGCACGTTCAACTGCTCGTTTTGCATATCAACTTGATATTTGAAGATGTGAGGGCATAGGATACATTTGTATTGATCCAGTCTGAATGGGCATAGAAAAAGCCAGTGTGCGACTAGTATAATAGATTTATGCTTGATTTGATACAAAGAGATTCAAAACTCGAGGGATCTGTTATCACGTTTACTGTTCAATATAATGCTTGGTTCCCATATTTAGAGATACATCAGCGTTTCATGGGATTGTAGTCAATTCGCATTTACAAGTAGCAGTGATCCTGGCACCCAGAAAAATAATTCTCCTACTTGATAAGATCTGTGGGTGCTACAATGAGCTGATAATTTCATAATTATATCTGTAATCAAAATAATCAAAAACAAGATTCTGGGAAAAGTGAAATTCCCAATGTCTAATGTTGATGTTGTCGAAGATCATAAAGTGGAGAAATAATTCACAGATGAAGTTGTCATCGTCGTTGCGGCGGAAGATCTTCCATCGAGTAAGTGTTGCTCTCGTGGACGAGCACACCACAGGGAGCCCAATGCTTGAAGTCGATTAAAGTATTCCCCAGTAGCGAGAAAGCATCTCGCAGCTTGGCGAATGGTGAGTATTCAGTGAAGTTGGTGCAGTGTCTATTGTTTCTAATTGTCTGCCTGATGCACAAAGCCCTTTAGGTTGGTGAGTTTTCCCATGGCGATGGCCATTTGTTCCATGTAATTCCCTGCGTTTGAAGGTGAGGTTAGAGATCTAGATATTATGGTTTCTAGAAGAGACTGTTGGAGAGTCTCCATTCCTTGTAGAAGGGCCTCTTCATCTTGGTGTGAAGACTGTTGTAAGTTACAAATGCCCACAAACTGCGGCTCTGTCAAGGGCTCCAGCTAAGGGACAAGGATGTTGAGAAGTTCCAAGGGACGAAATCCTCCCATCCGCATGAAACACCGCTCTGCAGGCATTTTCCACATCCCTAAAACCAGTTGGAACACATTTGTCTTGGTTGCAATGCTCTTCAACTGGAATATTTCATCATAGTGGCGCAGGCAATTATCTAGCAGCAGGCGTAGATCGTTGTCCGGTATGTGGGCCTGCAATGCTGCTCTCAGCTCACACATTCGACAATGATGCTCCTCTAGCCACTGTAAATATTCCATGTCGAAAATAACAACACCTGGACTCAAACCTGGGTGACTTTAATCAACAACAAATCTCGCCCCAAGGAAAACCCCCTATGTTCTTTCTCGTTGAAGATCTTGCTCAAGCTGATTGAGCTTCATGCGGCTGGACTCTTACTGTTGGACATAAGCCTTCTTTCTCAGTCTACTTTTATTTGTTGCTTCTCTATTTTGGGCGAGACGCCTCAATGTCTTAGCATTGAGTGCCTTGGATACAGGCTCATGTTTAGAGCAGGATGTTGGGGCTCTGTGATATCAAACTGGTGTTTTTTTCCCTCATATCTAGGTTAGCTTGTCTCATGCTTCACATCATTGTTAATGTTATTTCTTGAACTGCAGGATGTTGGATATCCATGATTATGGTTGGAGTAAAATGGGTTATGCCTGTCATCCTTCTATATAATGGAAAATGGTGTGTTATTGTAACTTAAGAACTCAAAGCATTGATGACCCACAAGAGAGATACTGGCATCAAAACCCTTAGTTTCCTTGTTTTGATGGGTTGATTTTGTATATATGAATTCTCTACTTCTAAGTTGCTCCAAAGCCTACCATCAAAGCTTCATATTGTGTGTAGAAGAAGATAGTGCATAATTGCTAGAGAATACTTTGGTATATAGTGACACAATTGAAGCTCGCAATCTTTATTTGCCAGTTGTTAAGAAAAATGGCTAAGCTTGAAAGAATATTAGAGTTATTTAAAACTCTAATCATGTCCACTATGTTGATTTGGGATAGCATCGGATGTGCTCTAGCCATGAAAATTGAAGGGGAGGCTAAAGCACATCAGATCTCCAAGACCCAGAAATGGTTTGGGTGGATTCTACCCGGTTTAAAAGATATTAAAATAATTAATATTTTTAATGGAGTTCTAAGTCTAAACTTAGGAAAAATAAAATATTAATGGGTATTAATATAAAACTGGGTTAGAAGGTTCTAAATGACATGGATCAAGCCAAATCTAATCTTAGCGGTTGATTAGAGATGTAATCTCAGTCGTTGAAGGACCAACAGGAAAAGTATAAGAGGAGGCTTGAGGGTCAGTTGGAGAATACACTAGGGTGATCAGTTATTCAATTTTCTAGAGTGGGGTTTGTTAAGAGAAATCGAATCAGTGATCAGTTTGCAGCAAGGGGCAGTTAGTATGAGAAAGAGAGGCAGAGATAGTGTTGGAAGACCAATGCAGAGGCAGAGGCCAAAGGGACTCACATAGAGGCTAGCAGAGACAACGCAGAGGCCAAGAGGGCCTGTGTCATCCACGCAGAGGCTACAGGAGTGACGCAGAGAGCCAGAGAGGCTGCGCAGAGCCTCAGAGAGCTGACGTAGGGGGTTTTGAGGCTAACACAGAGGCCAAGAAGGCTGGCGCAGTGCTTCAGTTGTGCTTGAGATTGTTTCGTGGAGCAAACTTGCTGAATATTTGCTTCCGAATAGAGAGGTATTATAGCCAGATTATTTTCTCTGTCGGGTGAGCCAGTTTAGCACCCAGTTGTACTCAAGAAACACTGCATAATAAAATAAACCTTAGAATTGCTGCACCGTTCTTCCCAAGTTGGGTTTTTCTGGGGATGAGTTGTCCAAAAATAACGGTGTCACTTGTGTGTTTGCTATTTCTTTTAGCTGTTGATCTATAGATGGTTGAGACAGTATTGTGTTTATTTTGATATTTATATGTTTAAATAACTTGTTCGTAGTTAACAAATAGGAGAAATAAACCAGAGAATATAGATAAAATTTCTAACGGGTAATACTTAGAAATTTCAACATGGTATCAGAGCGTGGTTGCAGATCATAGGAGAGCTGAAGGCACCAGCTGAAGCAGAGCATTTGCAATAGAGATAGTTGTCCTGAGTGACAGAAGTTGTTCCTTGCACAAAGCAATAGAGAAGGGTTGACATAGAGGGACTGCCTCATCAGTTTGGGCTAGAGGGAGGGCAGCGCAGAGGCTGAGGAGAGTAGAAAAAGGCTCACAAAGAGCTATGCAGAGACTAGGAGGGTTGACGTAGTTGGCTAGGGGAGCATTTCAGCCAATGTCAGGATTGCGCAGAGCCTAAAGGCTCAGTGCTTCAGTTGCTAGGGCATAGGAAGTTGTGGGCAGATTGCGGGGAGTGAAGTTGGTGGGGTGTTGTTTCTGCCGAGTCAAAACAGTACCTAACGGACAAAATCATGTTAGAGGGAGTCGCTACCTAGGTGGATTTCTAGCCAAGAAATCTAGATCAGTGTTGCAGGTGCATAGGAGATCAGAGAGGTGTGACTCGACAATTGGCAAGCAAATTTCTAGGAGGGAAATCGAGACTCGGAGGGAGTCTAATAGAGAACTTCCAGATGGGAAGTAGCAATCCAGAGGGAGTCGAAGAGAGAACTTCCAGAGGGAAGTAGAGACTCGGAGGAGTCGAAAGGAAGAGTAGGGAGATGGCCATGAATGGACTAAGGGATCAAGACAGGCTGGACGAGACACCCAACTTTGTGGTATGGAAGGCCAGGATCCTATCCATTCTAGATAGGCATCGCATCAAGGCCTTTGCCTTGAAAACAGTGGCTATCCCAATTGACCCAACTGATAATGAAAAGTAGGAGGAGGCAATGGCCAAGGCGAAATGCATCATCCTTGATGGGGTCAAGGATCTTGTGGTCCAGCATATTGCCAAGAAGGATACAACAAAGGAAATGTGGGACACCTTAAAGATGTTGTACCAACTTAATTCCATGCAGAGGAAGATGTTACTTGAGAATTGGCTGCGGTCATACCAGATGTAGAAGGGGGAGCAGACATATCACTTCCTCAGTAGATTGAAGGAGATCTGGGACCAACTAAATTCCATAGGGGCCATGCTAGATCAGGAGTTGATGGTGAGGATCTCTCTAAATGCATTCTCCAAGGAGTGGGAGACATTCATCCAGAGCATTCTGGGCAGGGCGAATCTTCCAAATTGGGAAGAATTGTGGGCGGCTCCTCGCCAAGAAGAGATCAGACGACTATCCAAGACAGGAAGTAGCAATGAAGGAGTTCGGATCAAGAAGGAAGAGGAAGAGGATGCAACTCTAGCATCTGTGGGGAAGTAGGAGAAGAGGAAGAAAAAGGACGTCCCCAAGATCAAGTGCTTCAACTGTGGGGAACTGGGGCATTATGCAAATCTCTATCCAAGGAAGAAGGCTAAGGGAGAGGCGCCTGACTTTAAGGCAACGCCAGTGAAGGCGGAAAAGGAGGTAGAGGAGGATGACGATTGTGTCATGAGTGCTCATGTATCTCTAGAGAAGAGGTGGCGAGACATCGAGCTGTATTCAGGAAGACTACAGGCGATGAGGAGCAGGATCCTTGAGGCACCCAAACTCTTGGATTATACCTGGCTATGGGAGCCCCGAAGAGAGAGTAGCAAGATGACGGATGTCGGTAGGAACGGATGCGGATGAAGTGGTAGACAGTGCTACAGTGCAGTAGTGTTGGATAGCGTAGAGCTAGTAGGCTGCAGCAAAGCGAGAGGCACAGAGGAGGTTGCAACAATACATGATGGTACGGAGAGGTTTGCAGTGGTGTGAGAGGCAGGGACAATGTTGCAGGAAGCGTCTCCCCCCGGTTCTAAGGCCCGAAGCGTGTCCCGTGCGGATGCGTCTAGGAAGCGACCCCGGAAGCGTGCTTCTGCTTGTTTTGGACGCTTCCGGACACTTCCACCTGTTTTGGACGCTTCCGCCTGTTTGGGATGTTTGTTTTGGGTATAAATGCAATATATATATATATATATATATAGTAGATGCTTCCGCAGATGCTTCGCTTCCTAGATTTTTGGAAAATGACGCTTCCTCGTCCCCACTTCCAAAAAACGTCCCCGCTTCGTCCCCGGTTCGTGCAACATTGGGCAGGGAGTTGTTGCAGCAACATAGAGGCAGTAGAGGGAGCACTTGATAGCGGCAGAGAGAGATTTAGAATCCGGAGTGTTTCTAGCCTGAAAGGGATGTCAGTAGTTGGGTGGATCAATTACTTACTTCTCAGTAACTCAGTTGCAGTGCAATAGCAGTAAACAGTAGCACGATGCAGCATGATGAGAGGGGGTTGCAGTGCATATGCAGTGTTGGGAGAAAGGACCAGCAACAGCATGGATGTAGAGGGGCTGCCGTATGGATGCAGAAGTGGTAGTGGCAGAGCCATGGGCAATAGTACAGAATGCAACAGTGCAGAGGATGTTGGGTGGGGAGGCCTAGCATCGACATAGGTACCAGTGCCGTATAATAAGAGTGATGCTCAATTGGAGTATTACTAAAGCACACTCCTCGCTAAGAGGGAGTGTTGATTTGGGGTAGCATTGGATGTTCCCTAGCCATGAAAATTGGTGGAGAGGCTAAGCACATGAGATCTCCAAGACCCAAGAATGGTTTGGGCAGATTCTACCCGATTTAGGAGATATTAAAATAATTAACATTTTTAATGGAGTTCCTAAGTCTAAACTTAGGAAAAATAAAATATTAATGGATATTAATATAAAACTGGGTTAGAAGGTTTTAAATGACATGGATCAAGATAAATCTAATCTTAGTCGTTCATTAGAGATGTAATCTCGGCCGTTGAAGGGCCAACAAGAAAAGTATAAGAGGAGGCTTGAGGGTTAGTTGGAGAATACACTAGGGTGATCAGTCATTCGATTTTTCAGAGCGGGGTTTGGTAAGAGAAATCGAATCAGTGATCAGTTTGTAGCAAGGGGTAGTGAGTACGAGATAAAGAGGCAATGTTAATTTATGGTATGTTCTATGCTTATAACAGTTTACTTCTTTTTCTTATTATCTTCCACAGATTAGAAATCACATGTACATAAAGTAAAGTGCAGATAGAACATTAAACGATTGACAGAAAACAAGCCAAGACAAGAGACACAAGATGTGGTGGCTAGCCAGGGACAAACCCTACAATGTGTGGGGAAACCCTTTGATCAAATCTTCTTTTATCTTCAATAATTCAACAGAGAGAAATAGTACAATAAATCTGATTTATATCAGCAGTAGCAAACCCTAGATCAATAGCATCAGCATTAGCGGCTTCATCATCAAAACTAGGGCAGACAATATCTCACAAACCGATTGTCGGATCGGCATGATTCCACCACCAAACGTTGCAGCTTCCAGAGGAGGTTCAGATGAACCTACAACGTAGTTTAGATGATGAGATCTTTTATTCCACGCAGGTCAAACTTTACTTCTGCAGTTGCAGCGTCAGTTTCAGCAACTTCCTTCAAACTAAGGCAGTCGATATCTTGCAAACTGTCCGTCGGATTGGCATGATTCCACCACCAAAAGTTGCAGCTTCCAGAGGAGGTTCAGATGAACCTACAACGCAGTTCAGATAAGGAGATATTCTAGTCCACGCAGGTGAAACTTTACTTCTGCAGTTGCAGCTTTAGTTTCAACAGCTTCCTTCAAACTAGGGCAGTGGATATCTTGCAAACTGTCCGTCAGATTGGCATGATTCCACCACCAAAAGTTGCGGCTTCCAGAGGAGGTTCAAATGAACCTACAGTGCAGTTCAGATGAGGAGATATTCTAGTCCACGTAGGTCAAACTTTACTTCTGCAGTTGCAACTTCAGTTTCAGCAACTTCCTTCAAACTAGGGCAGTCGATATCTTGCAAACTGTTCGTCAAATTGACTTGATTCCACCACCAAAAGTTGCAGCTTTTAGAAGAGATCCAGATGGACCTACAACGCAGTTCTAAGGAGGAGATATGATGGTCAACACTGGTCAAACTTTGGATCTGTAGTTGCAACTTCAGGTTCAACAGCTTCTGGCTTCACGTGTGAGAGAGACCCTTTTCTGCGCAGTAGAGAAGAGACTCTTTTCTGCGCAGTAGAGAGAGAGAGATGTGATGAGATGAGTGTGTGCAAATGAGGAAAAGTCCTCTTGTATTTATACACAACTGTTGATGTTTGAATAGATGCGACTGTTGGGCTTCTGAGCCTACATGAGTTGTACGCCGGCTTGATAATAATTCCATAATCAAAATAAATTCATATCTCCATGAATACTTATCGGAATCGCATTATCTTTATATCAATCCTACACCTCTCGACGAGAGGAATCTAATAAAAATATTATCAGCCATGAATAAGATGATCCACATGAAGTTTGGTCCTAGTTGCCAATTTTAACACTCCCTCTCAACTAGGGAGAACTTCATCTGCAATCTGTCTGACGATTGCTACTATTCATCCATCAAATGCATTGCCCTATACAGCCTGATCCTTGCCCTACTCTGCTCTATTCTGCTTGTTTTGCTTTGTCTTGTTCTGCCCTGTGCTGATCTATATTGTTCTGCTCTGCTCTTGCATTGTTTTGTTCTGCTCTGCTTTTGTTCGAATTATGAAGAAGAAATGATCGAGGATGTATCACACTGACTCAAAGTCAGTGTCAGAGTATGTACCGCTGGTCCCAGACCAGTCTCAACCAACCCGAAGTCAGCGTCATAGTGAGTACAACTCCACTGGTCCCAGACTAGTATCATCCTCCACTGACTCAAAGTCAGTCTCAGAGTGCGTACTACTGGTCCTAGACCAGTCTCAACCGACCCGAAGTCAGCTTCATAGTAGGTACCACTCCTACCACTGGTCCTAGACCAGTATCACAGTCTCAGAGAGTGTACCACTGGTCCCAGACCAGTCTCAACCGACCCGAAGTCAGCGTCATAGTATGTACCACCCTCACTGTCCTAGACCAGTACTACACTGACACAAAGTCAGTCTCAGAATATGTA